>JAPYZJ010004036.1:0-18193 GCA_030522765.1 Ophioninae sp. B BG-2022a | reverse complement strand
TACTTCTTCTTAGTATTTTTTCGTATCCCATATTTAGACCCCACGGACTGTCCATATTTGGAAATTTTCAACTAATCAATA
The DNA here is from genome assembly GCA_030522765.1 of Ophioninae sp. B BG-2022a. NCBI lineage: Eukaryota > Metazoa > Arthropoda > Insecta > Hymenoptera > Ichneumonidae > Ophioninae sp. B BG-2022a. The sequence goes on along the minus strand of JAPYZJ010004036.1, from coordinate 18,112 downwards.
CTTATATCAGTTTTTTTTTACTAAACACAATCAGACAAGGAAAAATCTATGAAACAATAAAAAGAACATGTAATTAATGCATAGTTGTAATAAAAACCTTATTATTTCTAATCACGTTTTGAGAAATACTTATTTTTTTACATAGCTTGAAAAACTTTTTACACACGACCAAAGGAAACACTCTCACCACGGCCACAACGTTTGCCCGACTGACAAGTTGAAAACTGTACGCGAGTATAATGATGGAAAAACACAAAAGATCACTATTTTTTGTAGCTAGGAGTATTAGCTTTTGAGAAATGGCAGTATTTAATTAGGGATACTATTCCATATTTGGTTACTTTCCTCTATATATATATACGTATTATTACATAAATATATATAAGGGTTGATAGCCTCAAGTATATATATAGATAAGGGATGCCAACCCTTGCCTACATATTTCAGATTATTTGGGTTTCGAACCTTGTTTGTTTGGGTTCTGGTTTGGGTTTGTTTTTACGTGTAAACAAACCTTTACAAAATATATAGGGTAAATCCGGGGAAAATGGCCGTACGGGAGAGATTACCATAATCGATAATATTTATCTATATATATTTATCTATAAATAAGGGTGCCTCGAAAGGGTGTGTCATCAGTAAATACTTTGTCAATTTTGTTAGCATTCGTAACGACGAGGAACCGAACTTTCGTTTTTTGAATTCCAGGTGGACCTTAAACCTCTCAGGGAACCAGCGATCGCCGTGCCATCGCCGAAACTGGTTGAAAAGAGAAAGGCTGAAGAAGCGGACGCCAGTAAAGACCTCAAGAAGGTGAGTCAACAACGATCTCGAAATTTCGCAACAAATCGTTATTGATACATAAGAAATTAAAATAAAGGAAAAAAAAAAGAACCCTACCTCATACTTCGTTTTTTTGGAAAATCCAAAAAAAAACGTCTTTTTTCGCGTTTTCAAGTTTTACATTTCGAAAGCACCGGAAAAAATCGCAAAGTTCATTAAAACCTAATTAATTTGAAAAAAAAAACACTTAATTCTCCTGTTTTGTGGAATTTCCACAAAAAAGTATTTTATTGCGATTTTTTATTTTGAATTTCGAAAAGACAGAAAAGTTGGAAACGTTGATTGAAATACAATTATTTAAAAGAAAAAAAAACACACACACATTGAAATATAATTAACTAAAAGAAAGGAAGAACAGAACACATAATTCACAATTTTTTGGTAATTCAAAAAACGAAAACGTTTTTCCTCGTTTTTTAATTTCCTATTTCGAAAGGACCAGAAACTTCGCAACGTCAATAAAAACAAACTCAATTAAACCAAAAAAAAAAAAAAAAACACATAATTCTCCGTTTTTTTACTTCCCAAAAAACGTCTTTTCTCCGTTTTTTTACTTCCCAAAAAACGTCTTTTCTCCGTTTTTTCACTTCCCAAAAAACGTCTTTTCTCCGTTTTTTTACTTCCCAAAAAAACGTCTTTTCTCCGTTTTTTTACTTCCCAAAAAACGTCTTTTCTCCGTTTTTTTACTTCTCAAAAAACGTCTATTCTCCGTTTTGTAATTTTTTTTATTTCTTATTACCAAAAAAGCATCGAATTTTTTTCGAATAATCATTTTTCTTTGTATTACTTTCCTTCGAATTCAAAATTCAACTCCGATCGGAAATTAGCTTTTTTTCTTTTTTCTATTTTTACCCTCGAACACTTTCATCATACGGCGCGTCGTGCATCTCCTACCTGCCTCGATTTAACGACTTTTCCACTGTTCTCTTTCCAAACGAACGCATCCGTTGTTTCTCGTCGTCAACACAACGCCCCCCCCCCCCCCCCTCCTCTCACCAAACCAGCCCTTATCCGCCGCTCCAAGTTGCGAATGGTCTGGTCAAACTGTCGGACATCGAAGCTCTCCCTTTGTATACTTTTTACCGTGATTCTCATACGCCGAGTTTCCATGCACGTCCACCTGTCGATGTATACGTAGCGCACGTATCCTGGATAGCAACAGGCGTTTCTGTCGTTCAGGATGACATTGACGCTTCCGCGTTGCGACGCCCCGTGCACCTTCGCTTCGTTCTCCTTTTCGCTTTGTTTTCACGCTCGGCTTAATACGTCGGAGAAATAATAATAATAGTAATAATAATAATAACTTATTATAAATAACAACAATAATAATAACTCGACAGCTGGCCGTAGAATATTCATAGAAACTGGCTAAAAGCCGAGAATTGTGAAAGCAGTGTGAACTTAATAATTGTAATAATGTGTGATAACGTTAATGATAATAATAATTTAGGTAAATTGTTGTTAGGTTAATTACAATTGAAAGGACGATTAACTTACTTTTTTTTATTGAATTTACTTAGATTTCTTCATCGCAATTACTTATCTTAATTATAGTTATCTAAAAATCAACAATTATGTACGAAAAAACTAAAATTGAAAATAGTCATTAAAAAAAATTAACGATTATGTACGGAAAAGTTAAACCGAAAGTATTTATGAAAAAATCAACAGTTATGTAACGAAAACTTGAAACGAAAATACTAATGAAAAAATCAATAATTATGTAACAAAAACTTGAACCGATAATAGTCATGAAAAAATCAGCAATTATGTACGAAAAACTTGAACCGAAAATAGTTATTAAAAAATGAATCTCACTCTCCCTTTTTTCCCTGACTCTCCAACCCTCCCAAAGAGCCACAAAAAAATCCAAAGGAACGCCGGGGGGGGGGGGGGGGGGGGGGGGGGGGGGGGGGGGGGGGGGGGGGGGGGGGGGGGGGGACGAGCAGACAAGGAGGGCGAGGAAGAAACGGTCGATACAGCCGACAGACCTCCGACAGAAATATATCCATTCCACGTGCAATCAAGATATTGCCAGTCAAAAGAGTCTTCCAAAAGCTCATCGATTGACGAACGAAAAAACGAAGGATACTCAAAAACGACTAATACTAAAAATTGTATGATTTTTAGTATTGTACCATTAGTACCATTGAACGTTTCAATTTATCGCTTAACTTTTTTCGCGTTTTCTTTGTCCTTCCGATCGATTGGAATTTCCGAAATTTTTTGTTTCGAAAGCAACAAATATAATTGTTTTTTTTCTATCGATCGAAATTTCCAATTCGAAATCCGCAAAAAAAAAAAGAACAAATCACAGTTTATTCTGTTGTTGTTTTGTTTGTCTTTTTTTTTTTTTTTTTTTTTTTTTTTTTTTTTTTTTTTTTTTTTTTTTTTTTTTGGAGTTGATAAACGCGAGTACACAGTGCACAGAGAGACATTCAAATACACAGCAGAGTGGTTTGCATGCCTAGGTGATGCCTCGTACAATCGTACAATTGTTTTTTCTATCGTTCGAAATTTCCAATTTCTAATCGTCAAAAAAAAAATCACTGTTCATCGTGGGACACTCAGACAAACCCAAACAAACCCAAACAATAAAGTTTTATTTTGCTCGATGGCCCCAACAGTCACTCGATCGCCCCACCAGACAGATTTTTTTTTTTTTTGTTTTTTTTTTTTTTTTTTTTTTTTTTTTTTTTTTTTTTTTTTTTTTTTTTTTTTTGGAGTTGATAAACGCGAGTACACGGTGCACAGAGACATTCAAATACACAGCAGACGGGTTTGCGTGCTGAGGTGATGCCTCGTACAATCGTAAAACCTAATTACCGAGGTTCTGGAGTCGAGCCACTGGGCGAATCAAGTTGATAGCTTGTACACCCTGAGCTGGTCGTCTTGGCCACGTATTTCATAATGCAGACGAATTTGTGGGTGCGGACACGTGTGAGTTTATTCGGATGGAAAAGACGCAGTCTTCGTCGAGAAACACCGGAAATAAAGTTTTCCAGTGAATGCCAAGAGTTAGGGTGCCCAAATATCCTAGTGTATTTACCTCGACAAATGTGGCCACATTTGCAACAGTAATTGCTCGTACATTTTGAACGAAGGAAAAACATGCTTCATTTGTCACTTTTCGAATGGAATTATTATTGGATTGACGGTTGCATTTTTTAAACATTTTCAAAAAAACATTGTTTTTCGAACTACACGATTTTGTTGTTGTTTGGGTTAATTTTATGAAAAACTCGTGTTTTATAAGATTTTTTTAATTATTGTTATCTTTAAGCCTTGATTTGGAAATAACAAATTTAAATATGCAGAACATTTTTTTATTTGAAGTTTGGGTATTTGAAATAACTTTTCTCATTTTTCAAATTTCTTATTTTCGATCATTCACCAATGTTTTCTTTTCCCTGATTTCAAGCCTAAATTTCTAGTCGATATTCAGTAAATTTTCAAAGATTTTGGGTTACGATTTTCGTGGAGAAAAAAGATCCACGAATTGAAAAGGAAAAATATTCGTTGCGTTCCAACGATGCGAAGTTCAAAGTCATGAAAAATTGGAAATACAGAGAATGGGATTATAAAAGAATACCAATAAAGAATTTTCGCTGCAGTTAAGTTATCGAAACTTTAAGATTACTTCAAGAAAATACTATTTTTGAAAAAGATAGAAATCAAAATCAATCATTAATACATGTGGGGAGGAGTTCAATTTTACATCGTTGAAATACGATTCCAATTATACTTTTTATAAAATAGAAAAAAACGATTCGATTTTTTCAAAGATTGAAAAAAATATTTCGCTTTAGAGAATATTAATATTAATATTAATTACAACGAAAATGATCGAAGTCTTCGAACAAAAATAAAAATAAATAAAATAGAGAAAATTTTTTTTTTTTACAAAGAATATTCGTTGTATTTCATCGACTCGAAGGCCATGGGATTTTCATAGTCTCGAAAGCTCGAAAGCTGTCCTGCTTTTTTATCTTCCAGTCCTTTCACTACGTAACGAATTCTCGTCCCCTGACCTCCATTTCAGTATTCTCGACCACCAATAAAGTACAGATATTTTCTCTCACCCTCTCAATATCCTCGCCCTCTCTATCGCACTCTGCAATTCGTACGCTTTTATTGTTGCAGGCGAAATTGGAAACGAAAGCTCTGAAAGCGAAAAGGCCCGGATTCACAGACGAGCGATACAACGAGACGAGCTATTACGTTGAAAATGGTGAGTCTTCATCCTCCCATCGTACTCGCACTATTTATAATGATTCGCTACTTTTTATTCGGCGATAATCCAAACGAGCCCATTTCTATCTTTTTAATATCGAAGTTCTTCGATTATTGGTATCCACGGTTTTTTCAGTTTGTTAATTATAATTCAAATACATTCCACCTAAAAATCTCATATCTTTGACAAACGGAAAAAATCCGATTATCAATAATTAAAAACTCCAATAAAATCGAAATCCAGTGAAATTTAGTTCTAGTAAAATGCAAATCCAGTGAAATCGAATCGAATTCCAGGAAAATCTGAATCCAGTATAATACGAATCCAATCCAATCCATATCCAGTCAAATTAAGTCCGATTCCTGGAAAATCGAAATCCAGCCGAAACAAATCCAACTCCAAAAAGATCCAAACTCAAAAGCTAGCTCGAGTAAAATCCAAAAGCAGTAACATCTATATCCAGCAAAATCCAAATCCAGTCAAACATTAATTTGGTTAAATGTAAATCCAATAAAATCGAATTTCAAGAAAATCCGAATCGAGTAAAATCCAAATATGGTCAAATCTAAATGCAATAAACTTTTAATCGGAAGAAATTCAAATTCAATAAAATGGACATCCAGTTAACTCTCAATTTAGCAAAATCCAAATTCAATAAAATAGACATCCAGTCAACTCTCAAACCAACCAAATCCAAATTCAATAAAATGGACATCCAGTCAACTCTCAATCCAACCAAATCCACTGAAACCCCAATTCCATTAAAACCCAAACCCACTAAAACCCCGACCCAAGCAAACCCAAATTCAATGAATTAATTCCCCTAAAACCCAAACCCCCTAAAATCCAAATGCATTCCAACCCCGAGTTCCAATAATCCCCAAATACCCGAATAATCTCCAAACGCGTTGAAACCCTCCCTGTTGCTTTCAACCGGAAGCATCTCTCTTCCGTTGCTCGTCTGATCGGTTGCCTCGAACTGTTCCAGCGAAAGTGTGCATCCCGGAAAAACCTGTTGCATTTCTCGAACGAGATGTGCCAACTTTCAACGTTAAAGTTCAATAACGCCCTCCAGGAAGATACCTAAAAAAACAAAACAAAACAAAAAAAACGTTTTTAAACAAAAAAAGATAAAAGAAGAATTCTCGAATAAGTGTCTGGGTATTGGGTCGATTATTGAGAGCTGAGAATCGACGATTGTCAATGTGGTGTAGACGAAGACGACTTGGAAGGAGGTTGGAAAAGGAAACACACACACGAGAATACTGGCTGGTTTGTACCAGTGTTATGGAAATGAAAGAGACGTTTCGAGGCACAAGTCGAAACTGAAAGACTTTCCCAATCAAGCCAAACGTACGATCGAAGATACGATAAGGTCTCGATGTGGCCTTATTTCAACACCTAGAGGAATACGAGCTCTGTCGGAGCCGGAAGTTGTGCAAGGATGGACACTATTCGTCCTGGAACGTCTCTTTTGCTTGTGATGACTCGTCTCCATATTCCAATACATCGATACACGGTGTATTGGTTTATACGTGCCTATTGGAACGTGTGAACACGTGTTTACGTGCAAACGATTGGTTTTGTGGTTAGAGTGAGTTGGGAGAGCATTGAACATTCCGATCGATTATTCCAAGTCTGGTAGAAACACGTATGCCACCCTCTGGTGAACACGCACAGACTCGCATCCTAGAGAAATATTGGTCTTCGATATCTCAACTCCCTGTCGTTTTAGCCACTCTCTTTCTTCCCTGACTCTTGGCAGCTGATTCCACAGTCCATTTTACATTGCAATAATGGATTTCCGGCTTACGAACTCCAACGTTCAAATCCCCGGTTCTTTCGACTCGGCCAACTCCTCCGGACTTGTGCCGAGAGAGAGAGATGTGGAAAAACGTAGGGACTCCTCCCGTCACGTCAAAAGTTCGAGGAATCGATAGAGTGAAACGAGGAGATACGGAGGGAACAAGAGATGGACGGGTTTCAAGGCGTTTTTATAAAGGCCATCCTGGAACACTAGAAATCGTCATGATTGACGTATTCGAGCTTCCATCGTTGGAGTACAACGAAAATTCATTATTTTCAATTACTTTTTTTTTGTTTGCTCGACTTTTCGAAACGGTAATTGCTTCGAGATTATTTTACGGATTTTTACCGGACGTACCTCGAAACTGAAGAAAGCCGATTTGATGTTTTTATTAATACACTTTAGAATCACTTAAAATATTAGAGTTTTTTTTTTCTTCAAAGGTCAAACGAGTCGTATTTATAGCCCATAAGCTGTATACAAAAATATATTTTGATGGATTTTTTTTGTTCTCGATGATGAGAAACTCCGGTACAAAATTTCATTCGCGTTTTTGTTGTCCCTTTGAAAGTCACTTTTTTTTTTTCAAATGCGCTGAATCGTCTTGTTTTTAATCTGCGGATTTGTTTGGGTTTATCGCAATGAGAAAATTCATAATCTGACAGGTTTTGTTTGGGTTTAGCGCAATTTGAAAAGCGATAACCTGACAAGGTTTGTTTTGGATTTGTTTAGGTTTATCGCAATGAGAAAAGGTATAATCTGACAGAGTTTGTTTGGGTTTGTTTGGGTTCACCGCAATGAGAAAACGGCTAACCTGACAGAGTTCCACGTCCGAAGGTAACCAGATTTGTTACGCCTGGATGAGTATCGATTGCAGGCGATTTCGTTTGTTTTTTCTTTTTTTTTTTTTTTTCTTTTGGCTTCTATGTTGGCACACACAAAGATCGCACGTCAGTAGATAAGCTGTGTACGTTCGAGCCAAGGTTGAAAACTCGAGGGTGGGGAATCACGAGCGAGCAGAGAGTAGAAAGTCAGCAGGGAGGATCCACCTCGATCGAGGCGATCGTGTATTTTGGGGAGGGATTCCTCGTGGATGTACGAGCCAGCTACGTGATTCAAATCAAGATCTGATCTCATCTTGAGCCTCTTTTCTCTCTCTCTCTCTCTCTTTCTCTCTCAACCCTCGTTCTTACCACCCCCTTAACCCTAGGGAGAATCATGAAGTTCTGGAATTTCTTTCGCTGTTTCACTCCGTCTCTGGCCCTTTCTTTAAGGCTCGAAGCCATCAAGCCTGTCGGCCAGTTTGCCGTTATCGAGCCTGGATAAATTCTCCGGCCTGGATCATCCGATTTCGATCAGCATAGTCCAAACTCGAATTCTGAATTTGGAGTGTGCGTACTCCAGGATTTTGCATGGAAGTGTGTGGAAATGGACGGTGATGGTGAAGGTTCGGTTGAAAGTCAATTTTCGTAAGTTCGATTTTTCACCACGTGGTGCGCCGAGGATAAGCGGATGTTGCGTGAAAAGGACGCAAAACGCAAAAGACGTAACTGCAGGGTACGAGGTTCGCTCGAAAAGTGACTTTTTATTTTTCGAGATAAATATTTATTTTTTAATTTCTATCTTGATCACCGGAAGGGCACGGAAAAACGTTATTTTTTTTTTGGATAGAAACAAAAAAATTATGAAGATACGAGGGATGCATAGTTTTTTTAATTTTTTCGAGTTTTAAATTAATTATTTTATTGACAGAAGTATTGTTCAATTGTTGAAAATGTTATGGTGATGAGGAATATTTTTTGAAATGTACAAAATACAATAAGAGGACTTTTGCAAAAACGGTTTGGGTTTGTTCGGGTTACAATGTACGAAAAGAGAACTTTTGGAAAAATCGTTTGGCTTTGTTTGGATTACAAAATACAAAAAGAGAACTTTTACAAAAACGATTTACGTTTGTTTGGGTTCCAAAAGACAAACGAAAAATTTTGCAAAAATAGTTCAAATTTGTTTGGGTTACAAAATACAAAAAGAGAACTTTTGCAAAAATGGTTTGGGTTTGTTTGGGTCACAATGTACAAAAAGAGAACTTTTGGAAAAATGGTTTGGGCTTGTTCGGATTACAAAATACAAAAAGCGAAATTTTGCAAAAGTAGTTTGGGTTTGTTTGGGTTACAAAATACAAAAAGAGAACTTTTACAAAAACGATTTACGTTTGTTTGAGTTCCAAAATACAAACGAAAAATTTTGCAAAAATAGTTCAGACTTGTTTGGGTTACAAAATACAAAAAGAGAACTTATACAAAAAAAAAATTTTGCGTTCCATGCCAAAAACTCTAATAATTTCCATCCCACACTCATGTGAAAAATCTTAAAAACCTCGAGCGTCATGTTAATTCTTAATCCTCAGTGACACGATCTATGAGGTTGAAGTTCGCAACGTTGCGACGCAACGAAAATCATAGTTTCTTTTATTTCTCTGTATCCTTTGCATTGTAATCGTAATTAAAGTACCTTAATAATTATCCAAATCTTTATTTTAATAACCTAAAATTCGAATCTGAAAAAAAAATATTTCGCCAAATAATAGATTCGAGGAAATAAAAAAAATGAGAAATGAAATTTCGTTGCGTCGCAACGATGCGAACTTCAAGTCCATCACGATCTTTCGACTGAACTTTACCATTCTTTTCAGCAGACAAAACCTAATGTAAGGCAAAAACAATGACCCTAAATTTTCATCAGAGTCTTTTCTTCTCCTCTTGGAATCTCCTTCTGGAGAAAATTCTCACGTTCGCTTATCTTCGCGTTGGTGGCCTTTCGAGCTCTCGAGTTAAACGAGCAATTCCAGAATAAAAAAATGGCATTGACATAATGGAATATTTGAGGAGCTAGTGGAACTCGGAAAAGTGATAGGTGTCATCCTTTTTCTTTCAGTCCACTTTTTTCCTTCAACCGATTCATTCAGACTGGTCACCATTGCTCTCAGAGAAAAGACGAAAAGTACATACGTGTGTAGTTTACCCTATGCAAGGGTGAGACACGATTTCGTATAAGTGCTTCAAGCTCGCGATCTATGTCGGGGATGGTCGTCGAAGCGGAGGTTTCTAGAACAGACCCATTAAGGCCATTGTGTGTCTGATGTCGAGAGAAAAGCGAAAGAGAGAAAGAGAGAGAGAGAGAGAGAGAAACCTTTCTTCATTTCCAGCCCTCGTATCTCTGAACTCACCCTGAAAGATCGAACCTCCCAAGTTTCGCGTTCGACGAACGTTTCCATGAATATAGATGCGTGGTGTCCACTTACATAAAACTCCATCACGAATATACAGGGTGTATCCCACCATCTTTCGATAATCAAATAAACCATTTTTTTTTCCCAAACAAAAAGCGTTTTTTTCAAAATATCGTACAGCGAAAATTGCCGGAGATGTTTACGAGTAAAGTTCGACCGTGAGCTAAAACTAGCACCGTCGACGACGCGGGTTCGATACCGAGTAGAAGCAAATCTTTTTTTTTTTTCGCTTTTATTCGTGAATAATTTTTTTTTCTCTTTTATTGCTTTTGTTATCATACCTTGCTTTTGGGGACGCAACAAATGCCGAGCCCAGATCGAACCTTTTAACCAGTAAACCAATATTGCTGATCAGTAGAGTCTGTTTTGCCAGAAATTATTCTTGTTCTCGTTTTAAGTCGAACATAAATAGAACAAAATTTTCACTTCGCCAAATTCGGTTTGAAATTCGTCCTATCAAAGGTACTTTTGTACCTTCGAGGGGTTCTTAAAATAAAAGTAACTTGACCGTAACTTAAAGGTGGCTTAAAAGTAATCGAAAAGTGACTTGAAAGTAACTTCAAAGTAATTTCAAAGTGGCTTAAAAGTAACTAAAAAGTAACTTGAAAGCGACTCAAAAGTAACTTTAACGTGACTTAAATGTAACTTTAAAGTGACTTAAAAGTAACTTTAAAGTGACTTAAAAGTAACTTTAAAGTGACTTAAATGTAACTTTAAAGTGACTTAAAAGGAACTTTAAAGTGACTTAAATGTAACTTTAAAGTAACTTAAAAGTAACTTTAAAGTGACTTAAAAGTAACTTAAAAGGAGCTTGAAAGTGACTTACAAGTAACGTTAAAGTGAATTAAAAGTAACTTTAAAGTGAATTAAAAGCAACTTTAAAGTGAATTAAAAGCGACTTGAAAGTAACTTTAAAGTCAATTAAAAGTAACTTTAAAGTGACTTAAAAGTAACTCAAAGTAACTTGAACCGAAGGAAAACATTTTCAGCGTCGGAAAATACTCATGAATGCATCAGGCAATATTTATCACGCGGGGTATTCCACCGGGAAATATTTTTCGAAAAAAAATCGTCGTGCCTGCAAGGGAACGAATGTAGAAATCTACAATTGCCTGGTAGATCAGGTACACCCTGTATATAATATTTACTCGCACCCACGAAGACATATTTAAATATATATATATAGCAAGAATTCTTTATTCAAGTGCACACAAGAACGTACACGAAAATAGTGAACATAATATTCCTACCGACTTGAAACATTAAACGGATCCTCCAGCGGATTTTTCAGGAGGATAAAAAAAAACATTTTTTTTTCAGTTACTTTTTTGCTCCCTTACTCTTTTGAATCTTCCAGCCAAATTTCCATCAGCGAGTAGGTGAAAAAAAAAAAATTCGAGGAAAAAGTATACAGATATCTTTGCCCAATCTGACTGCGTTTATTTTTTTTTTTTTTGCGCTCGCTCGTCAACCAACGATGTATTTCCCTTTTATTTTTTCCGTATTCCTTCGGGAATGTATATTCTCTTCTGTTTCTCCGCGCTCTCTCGACCGGCTCATCTCTGACGCGACCAAAATTCTGAGGCTTACCCCGACCTCTTTTTTTTTTTGTCGCTCGTTCCTTCTCACTTGGTCGTACTGCAAGTCTACCTCGAACAGGCTAGGACTAACGAAAATTTCCCGAAGTCTATGTACTGGCATGTAGGATGACCTATTTATATAAATATAGGACATTCCATGCCAGATCGAACTGTTCAAACGCTTCCACTCGTTCCAAAGTAGTCGCAAATTCGAAACGAACGTTTTACCATCGTTTCGAAATTCCCAAGTTTCAAACTCGTCTGACTAAAATTTCGGTCAAATCGGAAAAGAAATTCTGATTTATTTTTAAACCCATTAACTTCTTGAATGAAAACGGTTTTTTTTTTCGATTGATTGGAGTTTGGATCTTTTTACAAAATTTGCAAATTATTCCTACATCGTAGTTTTGAAAAAAAAAAAAGGTTTCTTCGTTATGTTGGCTTTGGGTTCTTCTTTCGTACTCGTGACATTTTTTCTACCCCATTGGGAACAAAATGATCTTTTTTTCTTGATTTTTCCGTTTGACTGTTTCATTTTTTTTTTTTTGCGTTATTTTTTTATCGTCGATTACTGATTGTTATCCCGTCGACTTCCGGCGTAGATCAGGCTGCCGGATCAAAATTTATTTTCCTCTGTAATTACGCGTTGATTTTTTTTTTTTTTTGAATTTTTTCATTTTCAGTATTATGGAAAATAATATTTTTTTGTTAATTGTTATTATGAAAAATAATATTTTACTGTTCGTTGTTTTGCTTGGAAATAATAATTGTTGCAATGAAGAAAAATCTGTGAACGAGATTCCCAAGAAGTGACTTGGAATAGTTCGAAGCTGCAAAAGACAATTCGGGGAATAAAAGTAATTTTGTTGTTGTTTGATATGAAGTTTAACGTCACGTGGGGAAGAATCGTTCCATTTGGTCGCGAAGGTCTCGTATCTGTCCTGTATAACGACACTCGAGCCTCGTTCCAGCTGCCAAATATCCGAGTGTGCACCTGGGAACCAAGCTTTTCCAATACAGTATTTTATTCTTCCACGCTGGTTTCCCATTCTCGCAAACACGCACACAGACCCGCGAGATTTACAATCTTCTCCAGCCTGGACACAAATCTTTCTTTCGGTTCGAGCTCGGCGCGGAAAGAAAGTCGTAACATCCAAGGGTCGAAAAAAAAATAAAGAAAAACACCTCGAGCCACTTGCTTCCCTCGATATAATTCCATTTCTTCGACTCCCTACAAACCCACTGATATACCGAGAGTAAAAGATACATCGACTTTTTTCCTTCCAAACATATAATGCAAGAAAAATTATCTGAATGTGTGTAAAAATTCCTAAGAGAAAATCATTTTTTTTTCCCCAAAACATGAAATAATTTAACAGTGATTTTTTAAATGCAGAATGCTTGTAAAAAATTCAAACTCAAAATCAGAAATAATTTAACAGTCATTTAACGAATGCAGAAAGTTGGTAAAAAAATCAAACTCAAAATCAGAAATAATTCAACAGTAATTTTTTTAATGCAGAAAGTTAGTTAAAAAAATCAAACTCAAAATCAGAAATAATTCAACAGTCATTTTTTGAACGCAGAAAGTTAGTAAAAAAAAATCAAACTCAAAATCAGAAATAATTTAACAAGTTTTCGAGAAAATCCAAACCCAAAACAATTCAAAAATAAAACCCACCCTGAAAACAATATAAAAAAAAACCCAGGCCCAAAAAAAAATTCAAAATGATCGTTTTTCTGCCAAAGCACGATGAAAAAAAAATAATTCGAGTGTGTAAAAAAAAAATGCTTCAAATTTTCCTCGCGTTTCAAAAATTCGAAAAAAACCCTTATTTTTCGATCGTATTTACGAAGGGCCAATCCAAGAGAATTCTCGGAGTTTTCAGGGGTTCGACGGTTTAGATATCGAATGGAATGTTTTCACGCGTGAAAATAGAGTTTCCACCCTTTTTAGGTCTCGAAAGCCTCAGACCTGTATGCGCGAATACATTCGAGCGTCGAATTATTCGGCCTAAGAATTGGAGGCGTCGCCGAAGAAAGATCATCTCGAGCGATTGAGAAGGAAAAGGGACGAGAAGGGACTCGATAGCGAGGGCGCGAAGAAAGCTTTGGAAAAAGCTCTTCGTGTAGAAAGAGAGAGAGAGAGATGATTTTTCCGGTCGCCATTTCTATTTTCACATCTGAACGTCATATCGGACTCCGTCACGATTTACCTTTGCCATATATGGCAAATTTATGTAGGTAGAAGGTCGCCTACGTGCTGAAACGTTTTCACGTGTGACACCGTCTCAGGGGCGCGTCGAAGTCGTCTGGGAAACTTGTCAAATCCCGCATGTCATTCGACGGTCCCTTCTCACCAGTTCCTATGAATTTCATAGCCAGGCCAAGGAGCTTTTCTCCTCCTCGAAGCTCCCTTCGAGTTATGCATCTCGTCTCGATGAAAAACGAAATGGGAACTCCAAAATACCGAGACAAACTTCTCGAAAAACCATTGTGAACCGAAATCTGTTTTTTTTTTTTTTTTTTTTGTAAAAATCATATGAAAACCACGTATTTTATAATACGTGGTTTTAATAGTCCTTTTTATCATTCAAAACATGAGACAAAAGCACAAAAAAATATTTTAAACATTGACGAAATTAACCGTTTTTTTTTTCGTTTCCTGTGAAGTTTGGATTTCTGGACATATAAGGTTATCATTCTACAGTGACGTTATCATGATTATCACTTTTAGATAGCCGTTTAATCGTAGATTTCATTTTTATGATTTATCTTACACGACTTTCAAGCTTGCACGATTTGTATGCAACGAATATCCATTTTTTTTTTTTTCTTATAACCTATTTTCTTTTTTTGCTGATTTAGAATTCCGAAATCCCACAAATTTTATCTCGCTTTTTTTCATTACAAACTTATAACCTCAATTTTCAATTAAAAAAAAACATTTTTGGTTTAGAAATATTTTTATCGTTGAAAAAAAATTATCTGAATTTATAAAAAATAGAAACAACGTTACTACGGTCCAATCATTGATAAATGGCTAAACCACTATTTTTTAAAGACCAGCACGCGATTTTTCTCATCGCGAAAAAAGAGAATTTTCAAAATTTCATACAGTCTACAATAAAATAGATAAATCAAAAGCAAACATGACAAAACAAAGCTAGCTCTCTCCTCTTCGAAACGCCGTTTGGTAAACCCAAACAAACGTCATTTCTTATTTTCGCCAAAACATTCGATTTTTCATCTCAGTAGAAAAGAAACGAAAAAGTCCCTGATACAAATATCAAAGTGTCCTTTACAACGCCTTTGGTTTTTCCAAAGTATAACACAGGTGTCCATAATCGTGTTCGTAGAGCTGAAAAAAAAAACGATTGAATTTCGCACCGTTGCGATGCAACGAAATTCATTATTTTCAAATGTCCCTATTTTTCACTATAATCGTAATAAAAATACCTCAACAATTATACAAATCTTTATTGTGATAATCCCGAATTCAAATATGAAAAAAAATATATATATATATATAAAAAATAAAAAATATAAAAAATATCAAAATATAAAAAAATTTCTAAAATTTTAAAAATTTTAAAAATTTTAAAAATTAAAAATTTTTAAAATTTAAAATATAAAAAATATAAAAAATATAAAATATAAAAAACATAAAAAAATAAAATAAAAAACTTTCGTTTGCGGAACGATGCGGACTTCAAATCCATTAAAAAAAAAAAGTAGTCGTTTCCATAATCATGGTTAGGCCAGTAAGGCTTGGAAACAGTTTCAACGAAAAGCTCCTTGGCACGTTTCCTCTCTCGACACTCGAAACTTCAAACCTCCTCGATCTTTTGCCTCGGGTCTTTCAGTTTCGCTGTCGTTTGCCTCCCACTCCCCTCCCTTCGTCCTGAACCGATTCTGATTTCCCGAGTGTTCGATGATACGCCACGGTTTGGATATTAAGGTGAAGAGTCCCGCTGACGTCGACAATGACCATTCCGAGAGCTCCCTTTGTCCACGTTATTTCTCCTTTCAGCCCTTCACCGACGCCATATTGGATCGAAACTTTATCACTGCCCCCCCCCCTCCCCGCTCCCCCTCTTGCTACTTTTCTCGACTCTGACTCGGTCGGAATTTTGTTCTTGACTGGCCAGGTCTCCGCAAGGTATATCCCTATTACTTCACGTTCACGACGTTCACGAAGGGCCGCTGGGTCGGCGAGAAGATACTGGAGGTTTTCGCGAGGGAGTTTCGAGCCCATCCAGCGGAGGAGTACGAGAGATGCATCAAGGCGGGCACCCTCACCGTCAATTATCAGAGGGTCGACGTCGACTACAGACTCCGGCACAACGATCTTCTCGCTAACGTCGTGCACAGGTGAGAGACCTTGAAAAACCCAACCTCAATAAGGCAACCTTACACTGATCGCGAAAGTAATAACCTCGTTTCATTAAAAAAAAAAAAATTACGATATACGTTTCGTAATACATTTTGTAATAAAAATTAATGAAAGAACGATTTCTAAGCGAATGAAAAATATTCATGACTTTGTTTTTTTTTTTCCGCCTAGGGATTTTTTGAAACGAAAATTCATTGTATTGGATTACATTCGCTTAGGAATTTTTACAAATTCAAATTTATTCGGTTGTGGTATATTCGCATAAGGATTTTTTCAAATTCAAATTCGTTCGATTGTATTATATTTGCCTAGGGATTTTTTTCAAATTCAAACAAATACAAATTTTGTGGGAAAAGCAAACATTGGATTACGAATATTATGAAGTTTTTGGCACGAGCTCAAGATTAATTTGGGAAACCCCCCCCCCCCCCCCCAAGCAGTACACTTTTTACACACTTATGACGATTATTCAATAAAAATATTCGATTCCAGACAAAATCAATGACCAATTCTCGTTTACAGGTTAAAAATACATCGAAGTATATTAAAAACACAAAAAAAAAAAACAATAAATATCAATGGACTTTCAAAATTTTGCTAAAACATTTTTTCATCTAACCTGAATAATCATTTTTGCAATTATTCAAAATAGAATTTTCGATTTTCGTTGAAAAACTTTAAAAAAACAAAAAAGTGGAAAATGTACTTTATCTTATTTTGGAACGCGTTTCAAGAGTAAATGTTGAAAGTAAACATTTCCACGAAAACGAAAACAGCTGATTTACGTTTCTTTTCTTTTTGACGACGAAAGTTCAAAGCGAAAGGAAATTGCGATTCGACGAATGATCCAACTTTGAGCAGCAATTGTAGGAGTTTCGGTGGCGAACGAAAAAAATGATAAAAGTGAAGGGAGAGGGCGCTCGTGTTTTGTGGGGTCGCGAAGTACTCGTGAATGGATCGCCTAGCTCTACGATCGCGGTGAGCGCGGAGCGAGAATTTGCCAATCGTTGAAATTGTTGGCAGAGCTGAGTTGGCTTTGTGTCTGGCTTCCTCCGGCCCTCCGCCGTCCCCCTTATCAACCCCACGTCACAAAACCTCAAGGACTCTTTTACCTTCTCGCATACACGGACTCGTATCGGACGATGTGTTCGTCAGATATGCGTAAGTCCTCGGCATTATAATGTTATAAATAGAATTTGAAAAAGGGGACGAGAGGGCAAGGAATTCTCGTATTTCGTTCTCCTTCTTGTGATCCGCGCGTGCAAACTCGGAGCGAAGATTTCGTCTTTGAGATTGTCGAGTTAATTGCCGTAATCCAACCTCAATTCGAAAATAGGAAGGTAACGATCATCAAACGTGATAAAGACCTGATGGAACGGCGGGTTCGTTAACGATTCGCAAAATTTCGATCGACCTCGAATTTCGATCCCAATGTCCAATATTGGAACCCAAAGAAAAGCTTTTTTTTTTTATCGACCGGGAAATATAAGATAAGATTATTTTGGTAATTTTTGAAATTCAAGGAAAAGCTTCTTCGGGCGATTTTTGGAAGTCAAAAAAAAAATTTCTTTTGCTGATTTTTGGAATTCGGAAGAAAGTTTCTTTTGGTGATTTTTGGAATTCGGAAGAAAACTTCTTTTGGTGATTTCTGGAATTTGGAAGAAAACTTTTTTCGGTGATATTTGAAAATCAAAGATAGCTTCTTCTGGTGATTTTTGGAATTTGAACAAATAAAGCTTCTTTTGGCGATTTTTGAAATACAAGGAAAAGCTTCTTCGGGCGGTTTTTGGAATTCAAAAAAAATTTCTTTCGGTGATTTGTGGAATTCGGAAGAAAGCTGCTTTTCGTGATTTTTGGAATTCGAAAGAAAACTTCTTTTCGTGATTTTTGGAATTCGGAAGAAAACTTCTTTCGGTGATTTTTGAAAATCAAAGAAAGCTTCTTCTGGTGATTTTTGGAATTT
>JAPYZJ010004035.1:0-14640 GCA_030522765.1 Ophioninae sp. B BG-2022a | reverse complement strand
GGAAAAAAATAACAAAAAAATAAAAAAAAAAGGAAAAAAAAAATGAAAAAAAAAAAAAAAAAAAAATAATCGTCCACCCTTCTCTTTGTCCGTACTTCGCTCCTACATCCTAAAGGGAGTTTCAACCCCCTTTCTCCACGGAAAACCAAACGCCAATTAATTAACTGCAAAAATTAAAAACAATTAAAAAAAAACACGCTAACGAAAAATCCTCCAGTTTTTCAGGATTAAATCTGCGGTTGTTGATACGTATATATTTACGAGGGGGTGGAGAAAGAACTTAAATCTTTTGTCTTCATAATATTTATCCTTGAACCGCGTGCCAGCAAGCCGCAAAACCTCAGAAGGGAAAAGGAGGTTAGGGGATGATGACGTTGGGTTACAGTGTCAGGGGGATGCGAGTAATGGAGCGTAAGATCCCGCGAGACTCGCAGTGCAGAAACACCATAACGAAAAAAAAAAATAATAATAATAATAAAAATGAAAAACAAAAAAATCGAATACGAAAACAAAAAAAAATGGAGAAAGGTTTCGTAAGAGCGAGGAGAGGGGGTGGGAGAAAAAGAGGTCGAAAGGGATAAGGAAGAATGAAACGAGGGATGAAAAAGCTTAAAGCTAGCGGTAAGCCAAGGTCCGCTATCTATACTCGAATGTCGGCGCGTGTAACGCGATAAATTCAGCCCTCTCTTCTTCGGGGGTGGGA
Organism: Ophioninae sp. B BG-2022a; assembly: GCA_030522765.1. Taxonomy (NCBI): domain Eukaryota; kingdom Metazoa; phylum Arthropoda; class Insecta; order Hymenoptera; family Ichneumonidae; species Ophioninae sp. B BG-2022a. Next base: position 13,937 of record JAPYZJ010004035.1, on the reverse strand, counting down.
GAGAAGGCGAAGAAAAAAAAAATGAAAAAAAAAAGGGAAAAATGAAAAGAACGAGAGAATTTCAGCCCTCTGCTCGGCGGAATTATTTTGGCGTCAGGAGGGAGAACGAGAGGGGAGATCGTGAGGAATAATACGGACATTGGGAATTAAGGGTTGCCCGGGTAAAAAGGGTGGATGAATGATGAAAAATTTCGTCCCCGAAAACGACTCGCGGAGACAGTGAGAGAGGGATGGGGGAGGGGAAGGTTCTTACTGAGTCGAAATCTGCCGGCGGAAGTCAAGAGGAAAGTGAAGTTTCTTGTTACCGGGGGTTGGGGTTGGGGGTGGGGGAGGGCAAGGTGAAGATTTATCCGAATAAAAAATGATTTCGCTGGCGATGATAAAGAAAAAGAATGAATAAATAAAAAAATATATTTTTATGTGTGTTTATATATGTGTATATAGAGAGAGAAATAAATAAACGAAAGAGGGTTTTTGGGCACAGCGAAAGCGAGAAATCCTCGAGAGAGATCGAGGTCGAGAGCACTCTCCTGCCCGACGAGATAAATAAGAACAACTGCGGACTTCCGGTTGGATCGCGAAAGGGCATAAAGCAAATAGGAAACTTCGAAGTAACACGAGAAGAGGAAGGGAGGGATGAAAATTCGTATTACAAATTCACCGGAAACAAGGGAAATATAATACACTTTGAAAATAAATACGAGAAATGTAATACATTTTGAACATAAATGCGAAGGAAATTTAGCAAATTTGTGAAAAATTTGATAAATTTTCGAAATAATATCCAGTTGCGGTTTTCTTTCAGTTTTCTTTTAAATAAATACAAAAAGTAGAGAAAAGTGTGAAATCTCCTTTTTCAAAATGTAAACATTCAAAATACATATCTTCTTTCTAAAATTTCATATTTTTTAATTAAAGTATGAAATCTCCCTGCAATTTTGAAAACGAAGAAAATATCTTGAATTTCGAAACTTTTTCATAATTTTTCGGAACAATATCGTGCAACGAATTTTTTGTTTGTAGTTTAACGTTTTTTATTTTCGCTCTTTACGTTTTCAGAGATGAGACATATGCCCTTATGGAACGCAGGCAGAGAGAGAATAGGAGACCGCGACAGAGTAGTGGATGAAAGGAAGAGACGACAGTCCCGTATCGTATTTCGCATTTCAACCGGAAGCTGTGCACAGTGAAGGAACGTAGGTAGAATGTACGAAGAGCGATGAAGGGCAAGGAGGAAGGAGGGGAGAGTGGATTATGAGGTCGATGCGGTGTGGAGGGGAAGCACTCCGAAAAACGGTAAAAAAAATAGCTGAACCACCCAGCGATACAGTCAGCAATTGAAGAAATAGGTAGAGTTTGGCGCCTACTTCTTACGCCGTTGAAACGATGTAATTCCAAAATTTACTCAAATTCAACAATAGCAAACGTCGAGGATCATTTTCGAGCCAACACGACCGTAAAAACTTGATAAAGTTCAATAAATATAAGAACGAATCCAGGTGTAGGTAATATCCAGTCTACCAGCCTGGAGGATCCACCAAGGTCATCCCAAAGTCAAAAAAAGGTCATTGGATTCTTTGGAAAAGACAAGAGGAATGGAAAAAGTAGACTCGACCTTGAAATCAGTAAATAGACTCCAGTCGAAATCGAACAACGAAAAAAAAACCGATTCGATCCAGATACGGATGTTTTGGAATGAGTTTGGAGCATTGAATTTTCGTTGGTTCGGAAATCGATATGAAAAAGAAAAATGTTGTACGGTCTCACCCGATGTTTGTGGACGAAGCTCGAGAAATATCTACGCTCCCAAGAGAAAGCGTATACGCGAATCGAAGATGTATAGTCCAATGGTATCCAGAAAGGAGGCCATAGGCAGGAACCGAAGGCGGACTTACGAGAGTTGAACGAGGATAGAGATAGAAAGGGATAAAGGGATGGGAGGAGAAGCTGCCGTAAGCGAAATCGATGGACTAGCTTGGTGGAGAACCGAAGGGAGGACCTGGTTAAGAGAAGGGACCAAGATACGTTGGAAACGGTAGTAACGTATCCAACGCTTGCTCATCCCGATCCATCTAGAATCCTATTCTCACCAGAGCTTTTCAACTTTTTCTATCCCCTGAACTATCGTACCAGGCTTGTTTATCCCGATGAGGCAAGCCAACAAGCCCAGTTCGCGATAAATCCATTGGCGCAAGATTGATTAATCCTCTGGCCATCCGCAGCTCCACGCTTACCAGGGATTATATTTATCAATCGTAAGCCACACACGTAACGGTACCAACCAACGACCAATCCGAGAATTAGTTACGACGCTGCGTCATGGATTCCAAATTGACCTCTACTATGCACTGGGGAAACGTTAATCTTCGGCGTGCCTGAAATGCCTGGTATTTTGTGATTTTGGGTTCGCAACGTCAATCGAGGTCATCAATGGACCTAGGATGCGTATTTACGTTTGAAGGGATCAAGTCTCAGGGGTGAAGTTCCATCAGGATGTGTCGATCTTGAAGAAGAAGATAACCATTATTCTAGAAAATGGTTCTGGGGTAGTTTCAGCCCTGGAATAACCATGGACCATGTTACGTTTGGGTTTTTAGGTCGAATGAATTCCGACTGGGGAATCCAACCCCCAACTGGGCTGGACAAAGTACTTGAGAGCAAACGGATTCAACAGGCTACGAATTCTAGAATACGTCATAAATCCAAATAGAATTAGACCGACCCTAGATGTTCTCCAAAAAAATCGAACGCTGGAGGGTAAACTTGTCTTAAGTGTAAATCCTAGAGGTGTTAAGAAGATGACAGCTGATCGAAGTGTCCGGTTCCCCGTGATCCTCGTGTAGCAGGAGTGTTGGGTACAAGACAGGAACATCCTTCACAAGTGTAGACGACTCCATCCCCTGTGCGGACTAATTGCCGGGTGTGTCTCCAGGGATGATAAAAACGCGTCTCGAATCGAAGTGGAAAAGGATCGAGTAATTCCTTCCTCGTTTACGAGGGTGGCCGTGTTCCAGTCCTCTTTTTGCTTCCGTCCGCTCATCTTCGTTTCCACCACATGGTCTGGCTCTTCCTTTTCGAATATCCGGTTGAAGAAGATAGGGTGGGAGGTTCGAAAGGTTCGCATCTGGGGGTTGCTCAACTGTCGGCATTACCGAGTGAACGTTGAGGACCGGAATCCCTGCATACGTGGGTACCAGCGAAGTAAAAACTATCAGGGTTTTGTTGGAAGAGAAGGAAGAAGAGGATCGTTTCTTGCGTCGCGTCACGGCGGAGAATGACAAATCCTCCAGTCGTCAATCCAACTGCGGCATTCTTTCTCCAGCTATGCACATCGAGGAGTCCATGGACGTAGTATCTTTATGGCTTATCCTGTCTTCTTCGTGTTTACTTAGGGGGACCGAAAGAAATCCTACTTTTCTGGCACTAGCCAAACAAAGATTCCAGACTTATTTGTTTGGCTTTCCTGTCAAATCTATTTGCTCATATACTTTGCTGGAAGCCCCATCCCTCATGATCCTCGTGTCCTCTTAGCGTCGAAAAATATCCTAGAAATTCTATCGCGACTGGATTGTGCGATCTTGGTCTCCAATCCGTCGCCTTCAGACACGATTTCACATGGGGTAGCGCGAATCCTCTTGGATTTTACGAAGCAGCTTGAACTTCCGGGTCAACGAAAACCGACTTGTTTCACATCCGGTAGATTGACGAAGGGATGAAGAGACGAAGTTGATTCAAGCCACAGAGCTTACGAAGCTTGGAGTTTCTGAAAAGAGTTCGCAATTCTTTTTTTTTTTTCTTTTTCACCACGGCTCTCGAAGTTGCGCCCAACACCTTGAAGGCCCCCCTTCAGGCGTCGCGTACTCGTTGGCCCCTATAAGCCCTCACCATGTTGAATTTGACGGGTCGGTTATACCTGCTGGCCTACCAAAAGCTCGTAACCCAAACACCAAAGCGACCACACAACCCTTCCATTGCTTACTACTTGTCAACTCTCTACTATCCTATGCATAGACTTTGCTACGTGTTAACGCTGGAAGACAAAGGTAGACGAAGAGAAAAAGAGAGAGAGAGAGGGGGGGGGGACTCCAAGCGTCCTGTCACATCGTCTGAGACGCAGTCGACGACGTTGGTGACAAAATACGAGGCCAAACCACACACCACGAAGAGAAGCTGACATCAGAAAATTGTCTAACGTCTCCGAAGAGACTGGAGGATCCAAGGGGATGAAGAAAGCGAACGAAGGGTTGGGGGAGGGTCTCGGTATAAGCTTTTTCTCCCCGGGGAAGAGACTGTGGACAAACCACCTGGTAGTTAACTCTTTACAAGGCAATTTTTCGCTTCAACCTCGCTGTAATTCTTACCTAGCTGGTTACCCATCCCAAAGAGAAACCAAGAGCGAAAGGAGCTCGAGCGAGCTCTTTTATCCTCGTAATAACCCGACACAAGAAGTTATCTCAGCTGCCCATCATCCAAAACTACTCATCAGCTCGAGGGAAAAAAAAAGTGAGTCTAACCCTAGCCAGGGAAGAGATGCCAATTGACTTCATGGATGAGAAGTGGAAGATGGTCTCAAAAGCATCCCGGAACTTCCGGTCCCCCGACTCTCTTCTTCTTCAGGTCTTCTCTGACCTGCGTCAACCCCAGCAGAGTTGAGGGACTAGAGAGACCGTGGGTCTCGTAGTCAGCGACTATCAAACTTCCAACGGAATTCCCCGCGACCCCCCACTCTCATCGTACACTTGGTAGCTTGCCCGGTTCTATGGAACACGAAACAGGCGCAACAACAATTCCAACACAGCCGGAGTTAGAATAATCTCGGGATGAAGATTGGCGGATGAGTCTGGCGTTTTCCCGGCTCTAGAATCGGAAGCCTGATAACGTCAAGTGCAAACGTACCAAAGTCCAGATTCTCCAAGGGACAAGTTAATTCACGGTCGTTGGAAGAATTATGCGAACCAACGGCCAACGGTCCATCCAATACAGCATTTTCTTCAGGTTCCAATCAAATTGGGGATTCACTCCAGCGAAAGTTCTTTTTTTCACTCGACAATTTTTTTACGATTTTTTAAAAGTTTCAACCCTTTTAAGGGGAAGTTCCAGCGAATACAATCCGGCCATTTTTTTTCTAGGGGTTTGGTGGGTGGTGTCTATCCACCCGTGAAATAAAAAAATTGGTTATCACCATATTTTCGGAGATACAAATTTTTTAAACTTTCAACCCCCCCTTAAGGGAGAGTTCCGGCGAATCGAATTCGGCCATTTTTTTTCTTGGGGTGTGGTGGGTTGTCTCTATCTATCAGTGAAATAAAAAAATTGGTTATATCCTTATTTTCGGAGATAAAAATTTCTTTAACTTTCAACCCCCTTAAGAGTGGCCTCTATTTTTCGAAATCGCTTAAAATGATTTGCATTAAGCTTTTTTTACCACTTAGAAACTGACTATGCATCAAATGACCCGAATTTATAATTTTTTTTTTCTTTTTCATTTTCGTTGCGTCGCAACGTTGCGAACTTCAGGTACCTTGGATTTTCCAATTCGAAGTTTTGATGGACATTAATTACGATGACAAGTGACTGTTTTTTTTTTCAGCTAAGGTATCCGAATCTTCATTGGATAAGCCGTGAAGACACTTTTCATCCATTACCATGACATTTCCGTTTTGGCATTCACGTTCGTCCAACCAGTCTTCTTTTTGAGACTCTTGGCCTCGCATCTGTCTCGTTTGCCTCCCGGATTCGCTTCCTATCTAAATCTGAAACCCGCTCTTTGCTCTCATCCCCTTTTGGTCTACGATTCTCGAGGTCTGGAGTTCCACCCAGACGAAGGATTCCCCGGTTCGGTGCGGGGTGGAAATCTGCGGGGTGGAGGGGGGGGGGGACGTGGAGGAGCGAAAATCCCGCTGACTCGGCATTCGGATTTCCGCGAGTTTCAACCTCATCCCAGTTCTCCTGGTTCTCCCCTTGTTCTTCATCATCCGACACCCCCGTCCCCCCTCCCCCAATCCCGCTTTGGTCTCGGCCTGCGTGCACGTCGACTAAGCACTTGGGTGCAGCTTTTGCACAACCCTCGACTCCATGAATGCTCTCGTACGTGGTAAAGAATACCGACTCAACGGGAGAGACAAAGAGGGAGGGGGATGGAAAATAAGAAGATGATGATGATGATGATAACGTTCATTATGCTCCAGTTAAACTTTCGGGCAAAGTAATCGAAATAACAAAAAATTTGTAACTAAATTGAGTATCAGAATATGTACAAAAAGATCATCAAAAAATAGGAAGTTAATGGAAGAATTAAAAAATACGGGAAATAAGTAATTAATAATAATAATATATATATATAACTAAATAAAATATAAAAAATTAAACGTGGAAATAGATGGGTAAAAATATAAAATTAAGTGACGGATAAAAATACAGGAAATAAACAAATAATAACGAAATTGGATTAATCAACTCTGAAATTAAATTATCAATGGATTTTCGAAAATCAATACATAACACGTAATTAAAATATATACATTATGTGAATAAGTATATAAAGTATGGAGAATATAAATATTGGGAATAAAATGTATAATTCATAAAAAACACATATTTGAAATATATAAATAAAAGAAATACGTAAATAAATCGACAGTTTGAAGAGAAATACTCGACTTTAAATATGCAATCGAAACTTTTCTGAATCCTGCCATTGAATATTAAGATTTTTCGAAAAATTATTATTTTCGATAAAAAGTCACAAAGTGTTGAAAAATCAATGACAAAACAATACTATTAGCTATTGAATATTGATGCCTAGTAGACAAGCCTTGATTTAACAAAAACAACTTTGAAAAAATATGTCTCATAATCGGCTTGTACGAGTTCCGGTTTATCATTGGATCCCGGAGTGGGAGTTCAATTTCAATTGGCAAACGGTCGGAATGGGTAATCCCGGGCAAGCTGTACATAAAGTTGGAAGGGACGTTACCGAAAATGACGAGGGGAAAGATGATGGCAAGGTGGTTACACGGAGCATCTTCTTTTTTTATTTAAGAGACGACGCAGTCAATCCAGAGTCAGGAGAGTGTACGGGCCATCAGGCAGGGCCGTTACGAGATCCCGTTACTTTTCACGACCCCACTCATAACTGTCTTCAACCCCCGTAAGGGTTGATCGGGCGTTTGTCCAAGCAAACAATATCAGTTGGCGCTCTGGTACTTTGCCCGCTTGAAAATTCCAAGTAGGTGAAGAAGGAGCAACTTTAAGGTTAGAATCTCATAAGTTCGCTGCCTCAAACTATCCAAAGCGTCCCAGGAGATAAAGATCGTTGGGTTGGGCCTCCAGAGTGGCTTTTCTTGTCTTCCGCAGACTCGGTCGTGTGAAGGACACGAGAGAGAGAGAAAGATAGAGAAAGTGAGAGAAAACGTTGGCAACGCAAGAAGGGGAAAGGGGCAAACGTGGTTGTAGGCAAATCAGAAGCACGGAAGGAACACCATGAGAGCGTGACCTCTGGGACGAAAAGGGTCGATACCAGACTCGACTCAACCCCTTGTCAACTGTTTTACCTCAATCCCCTTTATTCTAACCTCCCTCATCCTTCCAACGAGGACTTTATGATTTTCATACCCCTTAAACACGGTCTCTCTCCTCCCGGACTTGGGCGAGATAAAACACGCCGAGAAACAGGAGGGGGGAGGACTCCGGAGGCCCTACGGAAGCCTACGAGGCCAAAGAACCATTTTACCCTTAGTTTATAAATTCTTATTTTATGTTACCCGATCAACGAAGTATTCTTGTCTAAACGTATATTCAAAGTTCAGAAACGATAAAAAAAAAATGGAGGAAGGTGGAGGAAAAAAGAGGAAGAGACAACGAATAGGAGACACGGTGAATTATGGCATAGAAATATATACTATATATATATATAGATATATTTATATAGGTTTTTGTGTGTGTCGAGTAATAATCGTTATCGCGTTATAGGTGGCGTGCTACCACTAGATAATTATTTATTGCACCCTTGGTACAAGTTTCCATCTGGTCTGCTTCCCTCGACACACCTCCTTCACCTCTTGCACTATTCTCCCTCTTTATCTGTTCCGAGTTCGTTCGAGCCACGTTACGCCAATGGGGAAGAAAATTCATAAAAAACAAACAAAAAATGCAAACAAAAGCGAGAGAAGAAAAAGTAACGTTTTTCTCAGCTATTAATAATGAAGCTCTAAGTAATGAATATATCGAAAGAAAAACCAATAGCTATTGCTTCTTGTTTAATTATTGATTTAGAACAAATAAGAGATTTTATTTAATTCGATGAACGATATACATGGAATACTGATTTCTGTATTTTCTTTTATGTATATATTGAAATGTTAATAATTATTCTATTAAATAAAAATAGAAATAGAATGAAAACAAAATTGAAATTAAATAAAATATGAAATGAAAATTAACTTTAATTGGTTGAATAATATATATTATTAAATTTATATTAATATAATGTATATTAATAATAAATTTATTTACTATCTTATTTTATATATATATATATATATTTATTTATTGATTTATTTAATTTAATCATTAATATTATATATTAATATTCAATATATAAAACAAAAATAAAAATATCAATAAATTAAAAATCACAAAACAAAAAAAAACAAACAAAATTCTCAGCCCCTGAAGGAATAATTTTTGGACGTTATCGGGGAATTTGAAAGTCCCATTATTCGTTCCTACCTTACCGAAGGAACTCAGTCCAGATATGGATAGTGGCATGGATAGTGGAACAAAAAAGAACGTTATCGTTTCCAACAAACAAGATATCCTGATAGAGAATTCTGCGGAGGATCGAGGCGAACGGGATAACTCGATCGAGACGAGGCTCACGGGACAGGATCGAGGAGGAGGAGGGGCGCGTGATTCCAGAAGTTGGGTATTCGTTGCGGCTCGTTGGAAATCAAAATTGGAGGCATCGACTTCCGCTGATCGTGTCCGTCCAAACGAATATATTTGTGTGTATATATATATATATATATATATATATATATACAACGTATATACGTGTCTTTGTTGGAGCGGAGGAAAGGGGGTTGGAACGTCCGTTTCGCAGACGAGATCTCACAGGGTGAGTTCCGGTGTCACGAAGTTCACGATCCTCGATAAACTCAATTTTCTCCAAACGTTTCCGGACCAATCCCCCTTAAAAATCCAAACTAGACCAGATCTTATACATAGATATATATATATTTTTTTTCTTTAATGGGTGCCTACACTAGCCATTTGCAAATCCAATTTCTCATTCTCGTCCCGTTTAATCTTTGTTTAACGTTATTTTTCCTTTATTTATTTATTTATTTATTTATTTATTTATTTATTTATTTTTTGGAATATTTCTCATATATTTAAAGTCCCTACATAATAAGAGTTTTTAGAGAATGAGACAAACATAAAACATTACTTTTTTGTAATACAATAATTTTTTCAATATTTTCATGTTTCAAAATTCGAAATATATTTAATACTTTGGTATTTTTAATTATGAACTGTTTTGCTACATTTAAATTATAAATTGGATGAAAGTAGAAATTCTAATTCTGCTAGAAAAACAAAAATTCAAATACAGCTTTTTTTTAATTTGCTCTATTTTTCTAGGTAAAAAAAAGAGCCCAGAAAAAAACGTGACAAATATCTAAAAAATTCTTTTAAAAAATCTCATTTTCGTAATCTTCGGACTGGACGAACCCCTTTAATCGGAGATACTTAATTCTTCGTCTTGGATGAAAGACAACGAAAAAATTTCGCAAAAAAAGAGCGATAAAAAGAAAAGAAAAAATATGAGGACTACACGAGTGGGAGGATCGACTCGTGAGGAGGGGGTGGAGAGAGGGTTGTCACGGAATGTCGCAGGGACATTCAACGCGAATCGATTGTACCTCGAGGAAGGAAATCCCTTTCGATACAACACGAAGATACGAGCGGGGAAACGCCTTGGGGAAAAGCGCGCAACGACTAACGCGTAATCCGCTTCCAATATCCGGAAGATTCATGCCCCAACCACCCCGACCCAGCTGGTACGACTGTTGGATTCTCTCCGCAGACCCAGGAGGAGGCACGCGTCTTGAATTCAACTACGACCAAAATAGGTGAACCGGCTCGAATTTCAACCAATTTCGAAACTAAAGTCCAGTCCGTTGTACATAGTCGATGAAATTTAAGGGATGAAAATAGACGTTCAAAAAAAAAAAGCGTGAAACGAGGTCGATCGATAAACAAGTCAAATAAGATAGTCAATTGGATGATAAATTTACCTTCAATCGAATCATCAAAGTCGAAGAACTTACAATATAATACATATAATCTAATATCATTAGATTATAAAATTATTTATTTATTTTTAATATTATTTATCAATATTATTGTAATATGTCCATAAATATTAATAATATAATATTAATATATAATATAAATTATACTAATTAATATATAATTTAGTATAAAATATATATAATAATAATAATAATAATAATAATATAATATTAATATTAATATTCTGATATAATATATATATAATCGTTTAAAAATATTTTGCCTCGAGACAAAATAAAGCTTCAATTTTAAGTTTAATTTTTGTGAAAATTTATATCTTTTTTCCTAATTGGGTGTTCGAAAATTCAAAGTTAAAAAATTTGTCGTAATTCTGAGCGAACACGTTCCAAAGCGTGAGAAAAAAAAATGTCGATGAAATGTTCGAATCAGAATTGATCATTTGGAATACTCCTGATAACTTGGAATACCGCTAATAATTTCGAACACCGTTGATAATTCGGACCAAAGAAACTTCGAGAAAGCTCCAAGGGCCATTTTGACTTTGCAGACACGAAAAAACCAGATCGTACGACCAAAGTCAAAACAGTCCAAATTACCTTCTTATCCTCAATCTTTGTAAAGACACAGAAAAAAAAATGTAAAAACTCGCAATTATTGACACTTCTTTTTTCGCTCGGAGACTTCAACCCCCAACCCCTGAAAACTCGTTTTCGCGTGTCGATTCAATTAGCGGGTAGATTTAAAAGAATTTTCGAAAAAAAAAAGTAAACATTCAAAATCGAATAGCGAGTGGCCGGATATAGGGGAGGCTGGATCGAAATATCGAATAAACGGAAATTTGTGTTTCCTTCCAATCGAATCGAAGCCATGTACGAGTCTGGGTGTAGGGGTTGTTCGATGGTGGCTCGAATTCTCGCAAATCACCGCTGTGTGTAGCATTTAACCGAGCAGCAACCCCCTGCCAGCCTTCTCAATGAAAACTACCCCCAACCCCCACCAACCCCAAATTCGACCCCTTCCACCCCTCGAAACTCACCCCTAGAGCCACCCAGACAAAAGTGAGTATTTTCGAGCACCGTTTTCCCTATTCCTCAATTTTTCATTTGTTTATTTATTCGCCACTTTGGGTTGGAAAGGGGCGAGGGGGGAGGGGGATGAAAATAGTGGGAAACTGCGAAAAGCCACCTCGACGTATCTGGAGCATGAAAATGCTCGGTAAATGTGTACAGCGACCGCATAAATATGGGATGGAATAACGCAAATTACAAACTACCCCTAACCCACCCCCCGACTTCTACGCACCCCCGAACGAACCCCTCAATCAGGGGGTGCGAAAGAAATAAAGCTGCTGTTTCAATAGTCGATGGTTGTACGTCTGCGTGTCCCTATTTGCGATACGGTTGCTTTTTCACTCGGATTACTCGAGAGCGCAGGGACGGGGGTGGAAAAAAAAAGGGAAGAAGAAATCATGAAAAACAAAGACAAAATAAACGTCCAACGATGACGAACGATCGAGTCAACATTGAGAATGAATATTTATAAATATTTATAAATATTTATAAATATTTATAAATGGACACTGATAATTCGTATTTGGACGAAATGAAAGAAACTCAATTAAAAAAATATATAAACAACCCCCGATTCCGAACGAATGATCGAATCGCTTTTTTTTTCTTCTTTTTTTTCCTTTTGGTGCTTTCAATTCCGTTCGTGATTGCAGCGATTTTTTGACGCGACGCCCAACAATAATTTGTTCTTCGTCACTCGAAAGGAAAACTAATCGTCGATTTTAATTAAAAAAAAAGATAAAAACGGTTTCCACTTTTTTTTGGGGAATCACGAATTCAAAGAAAAAAAAGGGAGGGGTGAAAAAGAAGCTGAAACGAGAAGGCCTGAGAAGTGAATAAAGGAAAAATGATCAGGGTGAGTGCATAATGGCATCATTCCTCCTTGTGACGAGGACAACTTTTCGTTTTTCCATTTATCAGTCGACTGGAAAAAAGCTCGAACGTGCAATTTAAAAATATTTTTATGTCACGAAACTCACCCCTTTCTCTCTTATCAATGAATTTTTCAAAACCTTATCAAAAATTCCACGTCCCCTTCGTTGCCCTTAATTTCCGAACCTTTTCCAAAACGGAAGTTTATAAGAGGGAAACCAGAGGGCAGAGAATACTTTGACCGCACCCCCAAAGACCAATGACCTCGGTAACGACGATACATATATATATATATAGTATCGAAAATAAGTCTGGCTCGGGACGTTACGATATTCAATGAATTTACGCCCAGAATGGAAAATCGATTATTCCACGTACATAATTTAGCAGCAAGAGTATCTGTTTGATTATTCTTGTCACCGGTCGAAAGATCAGTGATAATAATAACCCCGGACGATAAGTCTCTAACAAAGAGATAAGCGTAACAATTTTTACAAGGTGTGAGCATAGAAATAATGAAAAATACATTTTTATGAATTTATGATTCAAGTTTAATAATAAGATAATTATATATAATTATATTATGTATAATAATATTATTATACATAATTATTATATTATACATAGTATACATATAATATATATTATATAATATAATATATATTTAATGAATATAATATATATATAATGTCACGTCCGGATGGGACGTGGGCATATAGTGTATGGTTCCCTCTTTCTTGCCTACGCCTAGCGCAATAGCACGGGATGAGGATAAAAAGGGGAAGTGCTGATGGAAGGGGAATCTTTAAGGATTTTTAGGAAATAAGCTCATTTTTGGATATGACTCGTTCTAATTTACTACTAATTTATTGGGATCACGGGATGAGGATAAAAAGGGGAAGTGCTGAAGGAAGGAGAATCTTTAAGGATTTTTAGGAAATAAGCTTATTTTTGGATATGACTCGTTCTAATTTACTACTAATTTATTGGGATCAACAAATTTGGTTAATTCTATAAACGTTGTGTACAAAAATATAATAAAATGTGGTTTGCTTACATTGGTGGTATAGCGGTGTCGGTCGTAAAATATAGGCGCCTTCGCTGGTGGCCAGGTTCGCTCGCAGGTACAGAGTGAACAGAGTCGAGATGGGTACGCACTGAGTTTACAATATTTCTCAAGTCGCTGAATTGGATTGTACTTTGCTCGTGTTACTTCAATGAAAATACAAAGATCTTTAAATTGGACGTAGTATGAAAATACAAATCGAGTAATAGAGTGGCTGACGGACATAGTTTTGATAGATGAGTTTGATACAAATTGTAGGAGAAACTGACTAGCCGAACTGATGAACTGGGACTAGCCGAATTGATGGACTGAGACTAGCCAAATTGATGGACTGAGACCAGCACCGAGATGGTGCTGGATCGCCTTTTTTATGTTTTTTTTCCTGGTTTCTCCTTCTCCCGAATTCATAGAGTGGGGGAGACGGTATAACTTTACTGGATTTTTACGATCGGACCGCTGGGAGTTTTCCGGGGCCTCACTAAAATTATTATATCTGATTAAAGGAATTGTTGGGAACGTGTCCATTGATTCTTATGCGAGTCTATTTTTTGGTGAGGGGTTTTTATCGGGGAAAGCGCAGCGGCTAGGTGCTGCGTGATCTTTCCGTG
>JAPYZJ010004034.1:0-16047 GCA_030522765.1 Ophioninae sp. B BG-2022a | reverse complement strand
TCTAGCAAGCGATTATGCAAAGTACGAAAACAGTGGAAAATTCCGTAATTTTCGAAGTGACGTACCGGCTACAAAAAAAATCGCAAAAATAAGAATAAATAAGCAAAAGATAGCGATTTTTGTCTTCTTTGAAACGCCGTTTGGTAAATTGAGTTACGATCATTTTTCGCCGAGATATCGAATTTAATGTCAGAACAGAAAACTTAAAAAAAGCCTGAACTTAGAAAAATGGTGATCCTGGAGTTTAGAAATTAGATGTTTGAAGAGGTAACTGTTAGCTTCAGTTTCGTTTTTTGAAAAAAATTTTTACGATTTTTTTTTCGCCGAGAAATTCGATTTTTCCTCCGGATAGAAAAATTATTGGATGCCTAATACTTTTGGCCAAGGCTGTATATATATAGGTCTTAATTTTTGTTGGTGTGTATATTCGTCCCGTATACGTGTATTCTTTGGATAGCATTACAACGGGAAGGAAATTCTCCATAAAATCTTATCGCGAACGAACGAACAATTTCCTGCGGTAAAATGAATGATATTCGGGACCAGGTAATAACCGAAATGCACGTACACGTACGCAGGTACACACGTATATTGATATACGAGTTTGGTGATTTCTGGGTGTGTTCCTTCTGCGGGACTAGAATGTATACGTTGACCGGAAGAACGGCAATTAATGTTATCGAGCTATGGAGCTGAGCAAAGAATACGATAACGCTGGAAATTCGGCTGGGAAACTTTACCACGTTTACCCACGAAATTTATTGCGCGCTTCTTCAATCGCGAAATTTGGTTTTCGCTGAGTTTACGGCGAGACGGATGATCATGGATCGGAGAAGGTTTGGGTTTGAGCGTCGACGTGATTCATTGCTTTTTTGTAACACACTTTTTAGTTATTGACATTGTTTTGTGTATTTGAATTTGAAATTTTTTCGATTTTTTTTGTATTTTATTGTATTTTCCAAATTTGTGTCGTGTATTTTTTTTATTGGATTCTATTATTTTTCCCAAAAGTGGAAACTTAACGTTTCCTGTATCGAACTGAAGTTATGGAATTTTCTTTTATTTTCTAAATTTATATCGAAGTCTATTTTGATCTCCCAAGCTTATATCGTCGTTTATTCAATTTCCAAAAAGTGAGAACTAATAAGTGCCTATTTGTAAAATCTATTGGAAGATATGGGCGACCTCAAAATCGCCACGAACTCGTTCGATATTTGGTACCTCCAAAAATGGCTGATTTTTCAAAAATCCATAAAATCGATCCTAGAAATAAAAACTAAAACGTCCTAAGTCCAGTCAAAAAAAAAAATGACCGTCCAAAATCTCAAGTTCCCGGAGTTCCCTCATTTTCCTTCACTTACCCTTCACCACGTAAACCAGTTTCCCGCCCTTTTTACCGTGCTGACAAAGAAAGATTTACAAAACACACGAGAAAACAAACAAAACAAAAAAAAAAAAAAAAAAAAAAAAAAAAAAAAAAAAAAAAAAAAAAAAGAGGCAAACGTCAACAAGCCAGGAGGAAATTCTGTGGGCGATTGCACGGTCAGGGAATCGAAAGAGCAGAAGAGAAAAAAAGGAAAACAAAAAACTGAAAAGACCCAAAAAAAAAAAAACAAACACGAACACGTAAAACAAGAGGAGGTTCGCGTAGGATGTTTGTTTCTGTCCTGCTTTAGCTGTTGGGTTCTCATAGCCGAAAGAAAAAGAACAATTTCAATTAGCCAACCATTTTGGAGTGTGGACGTGTGTGTTGGTGGACTTGGGGTGGTTGGAGAAGAAGGGTTTGCGTGGACGACCCTGGTCTCTGAGCCTACCGTGGTTTTGTGTAACTTCCGGTTGCCCGGTTTGTTGTGACGAGCCCCAGGCCTCGGCACGTTTCAGCTTCGTAAACGTTGCATATGTTCGGGAGGCAATAGAAACAACGAGAAGCAAAAGCTTGATGCGCAGTACGTGTACGTTTGGTGGAGAACGTATGAATGTTGGTTAGGAAGGGGACTAGAAGGGACAATCGTCGGTTTCTGTCGTCGTCGTTGACTCGTCTCCAACATAACTACAAACGTACCTATATGTACATATACGTAAACATATATATATATATAAATATATTCATAAATATATACATATTTAGTTCTGCACATGGATGTGCTTCGTACGTAGACCCAACGAGACCACATGCCTACGAGTAAGCGCGTAGACGTAAGCGTTGGAGTAACGACGATGATAACCGAAAACGGTGGTTGGCAGGACAGGGGAACGTGTCACGCGATCCGTGAGTAATTCGCGCGCGAGCTGAGAGAGCAAGGGAGAGAAAGAGAGAGAGAGAAAGGTAGATGCCTGACTGCCTCATGCTTGGCAAAACCACCCTCTACCCCTCTGGGCTGCCTGCCTGTTTAACAGAGTGTTATAATCTATTTACGTTAACATTACCAACGTTTAACGTGGTTGCTCGAGCTACCGGGGTCAAATGGGAGAAAGGGGTGAACAGGCAGATCCTGTTGTATTCTCTTTCCACCCCTCTATGTCTTTCTCTTTCTGTTTCTGTCTCACTCAAATGCCTTTTTCTCCGTTTCTCTTCCCTGTCTGTCTCTGTACCAATTTTGTCCTCTTTGTCTATGTTGGAGGAGCTACTGCCTGGATGGCTCCTCCAGAGTGCACGCCGTAACGAAAGCTCCTCTAGCTCTTGCTGCACCAGACAGCACTCAAGGATTGTCGCAGCCACGTTAGAGGCCTTTTAACTGGGAGCGTTAATTCGAAAATCCGCGCAGTTCTCCATCGCACTTTCGCCTCTTGCGTAGCTACCCTGACACGCGCCGGAACTAGCTGGAACTCTCTCACGTCTTAACGGTCCTCACGAGATCGCCCAAACGCTGGATAATCGTTGGCTTCCTATTGGATATACCGTCTAAGTGGAAATATGATATTCGACTTCCGGGAGAATGGAATCAATGGAAAATGGATTTCAAGGAATATGTGTCTTTGATACAGATGTTTGATGTTTGAGAACTTCTAAAGGATTTAGCTGCCTAGGTAGGTAAGGAAAAATTAGATTGGGAAGTTCTAGTCTTGAAGACTCGATTACCCACTATGAATATTGACCATAGAATGGCTCATGAGAATTGGTACAGATTTGGATTTGGACCAGATGTCGTACTTATTTTCGTTGGTGACTTTTACGTCAATAAGGAACTTTGGCTCTAAACTTGAAGCAATGTAAAAACGTAAAAATTGATTAGACTGGCTAGAATGATCGAGTAAAGTATATTTCGTTAAGTATTGGCCTAGTATCGACAACCAATTGTCTAGTCAACAGTCAATTAGCCTATTGGGTCATCAATGGTTCTCCAAATTTGGTCCAAGTTGGTCCATTGGACCAGCAAGACCTGCATGATGGAACTTCCATCAATGATCAATGTTCCTGGGGTAGGTTAGAATCAATTGGAAACGTTGATGATGTCCGATGCCAGATGAGAGGCCAACAGGACGAATCAGCACGGAACTGCTCATCGCTCAGTTCAAAAGATCTTCTCATCCGAGCGTGTTTGCGTTCAACGTCGTGCACGCAATGACAATACGGGTTTAAACGTCCAAAGGACTGAGACGTCCTAGAAATGCCCATGAACTATCGCTCTCTACCTCTCCCTCCATCTTTCTCTTCCTCTTGGTTGGGAAAACCGACTACTCAGCCCAACAAGAGGACGCTCACTGTACGACGATTAGAAACAGTCTACCAAAACTTTGGACGCTATTATCTGAGGGGGTTATGTCGTAACAATTATGCGGCTGCCACTCCGCAGAATCAGGAGCCGCGCTAACTTGTTTGTTCTCTGTCGTTAACTACGAAAAGAGAGAAATACACCGAGAGAGCAAAGGAGAAGGACATTCATGAGAGGACATATAGAAAAGGTATTTACGTATCTTGATGACATTATCCATCTCCCATTGTCTTTCTCAGTTGCAAATAACTTTGTCAATGTTACGTAACTTGTTATTCAATACCTCTTACCGACCATCCAATTAACAGTCTCTTCATCAATCTCTGCTTCAAAAGCTTCAAAAGCTGAAAAGAAATGTGCTAAAAAATTATTTTTCTTCTATAATTTTTTAATGATTTTTTAATGGTTTTTTTATTAAATTATGAGTGAGATATTGATGCGGGGTATATTATATATTTTTTTATTTACATATTTTATTTTGTATTCAAGAACTTCGAATGTAAACAAATTGTAAAAATTTGAACGTATTTTATTTATACATCTTTACAAAGAATTTAATTAAAAATTTTTTTTAATGATTTATTCCATAAATTATAAATTAATTATGAATTTTAAAAATATATTGAAAATAATGTTTAAAAATTCCGAATGTACAAAAATTTTAAAAATCGTATATACTTTACTTACGCATTTTCATGCAGAATTTAATTACAATATTTTTTCTGCGATCTCTAATTAAGAGTTATCAATATTTGAAAATATTTCGAGTGAACAAAATTGTTCTGTGTCCTTGAATTAAAAAATCGTGATAAATTTAGATCACCGATGCCAAACAAAAAAAAAGATTTTCTCGAGATCAAAACGACTTTCGGATAAATGTAAACGCAAAACAGTATCAGTCGACTCGAATCCGGAGGGAAAGAGAGAAAAGGGGTTGTTCTTGGTCGGTGGTGCGAGGACGAAAACCCGTCCCGTTTGACAATAAAAAAATGAATCCCGGGGCGTGTATGCGGACGATTGTAAAAGTTTATGGAGCCACGAGAAACGAAGATGTTATCACCTAAAAGCCGAAATCCCGTTATCGGTGTTTCGAGTGCGGACAAGAAAAGCCTATGAGACCCAAGTGGCGCAGAACCCTCAGAAATCTTTTACGGCGAACGTGGAATAATAATATTTGATTTTTCGTTCTTTTATTCTTTTCTCTCTCGCACCCTTTTTCAAATTTTTTTATTTAATTATTTTTTGTATTTTATTTTATTTTATTTTTTTTTTTATTTCGTGGATTGGTTCAAGGAAGGAAAAAAGAAAGACGTGTAACGGAACCGTTCGGTGGTACAGTAATACGTGACGAGTGATAAGGGATTTTGCTGGGCACCATGCGCAGCAGGCTCGACAAACAAAATCCGAACAACCTGTTTCATTGTTTGCCAAAGGATATCCGACATTCACGAACGCCGGTGCTCTGGGCGACATATTAGAGAAAGTGGGATGCCAAGAAGGAGGGGGGGGGGAAAGAGAAAGAGAGAGAAAAAAAACGATACTTAATATACAAACACTGGGTATATCGTGTAGATACGAAATATACATAGAGCACGAGTTATAAATATGTATACACGAACGTACGTGAACGATAACGAAATAACTGGTCTCGTTGTGTCAGCGATTTTTTTTTTTTTGTTTTTTTTTTCGGCCACCCCTCTTCACTTTCTCACTCGTACTATCGCCGTGACATAAATTCGAAAATGAATTATTCCGCGAGAAAACCTCCCGAACGAAAAACAAAAATATTCGTCCCCGAGACTAAACGATTTTTTTTTTTTTTTGGTTCGGATAAAAAAAAATATATTTGGGTTTTATTTGTTTCGGAAAGCAGGTTGGTGTATGTATAAAATTTAGGGTGGTGCACTTATTTTTGGAAATTTTTGTCCAGTTGTTTTATAAATAGATCGAATTTTTTGAAATGTGTATCATTTTTTTGTTCTTGTTGTAATGTAGGTTATAGAATGGTCTCGAAATGAAATTTGGGGTTTTTTTTTATTGTACAAGTTAGTGAATTTTGGAAGTATAAAAATTCATTATATAATTAAGGCGTTGGAATTTAGTATTTTTAATGAATTAGTTGCTTTCAAGAACTAATTAATCCTTAATAATGTCAATTATATTTTCCAACAAAAGGTACAATTTATTTCCCCGTAAAATTATTTTTTAAAAAATCAAACGGATAGTCCAACAAAGATCTTATGAAATTCGTAAATTTTCTAGGCAATAATATAATAATTTATATTATATATAAATATAAATATAATAATATAATCTTTATAATATACAATATTTTCGTTATAATTATACAATATACAATTATAAAATATAAATAATATGTAAATATAAATTAAATAATGAATGTTTTATACATAAATTATAAAAGTGTGTTTTACAGATGAATTTAACGAATTTTTAAAAGACAATAAATATTCCATAAAATTTTTAACGAGTGCCCATTCTCAGGAAATTAATTTTTTTCATCAGGAATATGAAAGAATAATAAATCTTTTCCACTTTTCTGATTCTTCTGTCCATTTCTTCTGGGATTATATGACGCTGAAAGACCCGGGCTACGATTTACTTTCACGATACGAGGAGCACGTGCGTTACCCCAGAACTTAACTCCTGGAGGTTTCCTCGTCTTTTCCGGGGCTGTTGAGCACACAAACGTGTCCGGTGAGGTTACCGCGTGGGTGTGAGAAGAAAAGGGTGCGCGTAGGTGGATTTCGCATTTGCTGTACGAAAGGACAAAAATTACTCTGTACTGGGTACAACGAAATTATATGATTCACCTGGTTCCTATTTTATGACGTTTATATTAGACGAGAGAGAGGCTGGATGCGAAAACTCGTTGCCATTTTTCCTCGCTCGAATTTTTTTGTATTTTATTTTTTCTATTTTTCGTCCTTTTTGATTTTTTTTTGGCTCCTCTAATAATTTTTCTCGTTCCCTCTTTTTCAATTTTCTCGTTTTAGGCGTCTGCCAAAAAGGAAGAAAAAACATATTAAAAAGAGAAAAGAAAAGGACGCGAAAACTCGTGGCCATTTTTCCTCGCTCGAATTTTTTTGTATTTTATTTTTTCTATTCTTCGTCCTTTTTGATTTTTTTTTTGGCTCCTCTAATAATTTTTCTCGTTTCCCTCTTTTTCAATTTCCTCGTTTTAGGCGTCTGCCAAAAAGGAAGAAAAAACATATTTAGAAAAGGAAAGAAAAAGACGCGAAAACTCGTGGCCATTTTTCCTCGCTCGAATTTTTTTGTATTTTATTTTATCTATTCTTCGTCCCTTTTTTATTTTTTTTTGGCTAGTCTAATAAATTTTCTCGGTTCTCTCTTTTTCAATTTTCTCGTTTTAGGCGTCTGCCAAAAAGGAAGAAAAAACATATTTAAAAAAGGCAAGAAAAGGACGCGAAAACTCGTGGCCATTTTTCCTCGCTCGAATTTTTTTGTATTTTATTTTTTCTATTCTTCGTCCTTTTTTTATTTTTTTTTTGGCTAGTCTAATAAATTTTCTCGTTTCCCTCTTTTTCAATTTTCTCGTTTTAGGCGTCTGCCAAAAAGGGAGAAAAAATATATTAAAAAAAAAGGGAAGACAATTTGGGATATTTATTTTTCGGAAAAATTAAAGTTCTTCGGGAAGGGGTTTTCGACAGCTGCCACACACGTTGAGACACGAAACCCTCGGGGAAACTCTTGTCACGCCCATATACTCGTCTGTTTGTCAAAAGTGGAAAAATCTGTGTACACGTACCGATATCTTCGAAAAACCACAGTAGCGAATGGCCCTGTGTTTAGATTACGATGGGCTCCATGTAAGCCCCCGTTTCGGCTCGTTTCCTAAGAGGGAACCCCCGGATCATTATCCGAAGACCAGACTTCGGGGAACTCCGAAATTTCAAAAAAATCTCTTCGTTGACATGCAGACGCATTGCGTGGGAAATTTATGGAATTTCTCGTCGATGGTTCATCGGGAAAAAAAAAGTTAAAACGGTTTCGAAAAGCTAAAAGATCCACTTGGTCGTTTCGAAGAAACACTGGCTCTTGTCAATTAAAGAGCTACCGTATCAAAAATAAAAATTCTTTGAAAATATTCATTTTTAAAAAATTCTTACAAGGATTTAAAAATCGAAGGAAATTTTAGAATAATATAATTAATTGTCATTGTTAATTTGTGATAGGAAAATGGAATATGATAATTTGATTATTGTACATTTAATTAGTAATGAAATAATTAAAATGTATAATCATAAGATGAAACGATAATATTTATAATGATTAATATTAATATTAATACTAATTAATATTAATCAAGTAATTTGTCCAAAAAACTAAAATCGAATTCCCAAAAAAAAACAATAATTTTCCCTTATTCGTTTAATTCCTTCGACCTGGTTAATTCAGGGAAAAAATTCGTTTTCTTTTAATTCAATTTTAGCAATGGCACTTGGCCCTTTCTCGTTGGGCGAGCGTCGCCAAATGAAGCGAAGTTCCAGCTGGGACGGTAATTGATTTTCTTGCGGTCTTCGTGTTGGCTGCTACTTGAAGAGGACCAAAGAAAAAACAAAATAGCTCTGACAAAAAAAAAAAGAAACGGGAAGAAAAAGAAAATCTATGTCGTCCCTTTTCTCTGTTCTTTTCCCTTTTTCTCTCTCCGTGTCAGGACAAGGTGGAAAAGCGCCCCCTGCGTTTCTTGTATTCTCGCAAAGAATCGCATGGACGCCCTTAAATTAAAGCTGTAGTCAGTGCTGGCAGCCTTTCTCTCTCTCTATATATATATATATATATATATATATATATATATAAAAATATAAATATATATATATTCTTGAACTCTGAGAAAACGAAATAAGAGTAATCGTAACAGTGGAGGTCCTACGCCGTAGCGCACACCCGGAGAATTAAAAACGTCGGGGTGTCACGAGAAAAAAGTTTTTTTCCAGAGACGTTCCTCCCGGGGTTCTCGGATTAATACTAGCTCGGCGGTAACGTCGTTGCATTAGACTCCTCTACGGAAGAGGAATCCTTTTTTTCGGAGTCTTTCGTCCCAAAACGTTAAATTTCTCTGGGCGATCGAAAAATATCGTGTACGTATATATTAAAATTTTTTTTTCATTAAGATGTACATTAGTATACCTTGCAAAAAAAAAATCAGAAGAAAAAAAAAGATCATAAAATGAAAAGAAATTTTTTAAATCGAAAATAATGATGTATATATGTGCTACAGACATTTTTTTGTTAGATATACATTTATTTATGTTAGTAAAAAAAACTAGAAGAAGTTTTTTAAAAATTAAAAAATAATTGAACAGAGATAATATTCTGTAAATGTGTGTATATATATTTTTTTTTTAACGTAGGATATACATTAATATATTCCCTTTTTTATGGGCAAGATCGAGAATTTTTCAGGCAGCATTCATACGGGGGTGTAATATTTATTGTGTTACCCTAGATTGAAGGATGACTGCATTTGTTGAATAAGAAAATGTATTAAATTTAGAGGAAACATTAATTTTTTAAAAATACTAATTTCAGAGTAAATATATCAATTTCAGGGCAAATATTAATTTCAGGAAAAACATCACATTCAGGAAAAATCTTAGTTTAAAAAAACATTAAGAATAATATTAATTTCCGTAATAATCTTAATAATATTAATATCCGAAAAATAAAAAATCGTAAATCTAGTGATGTTTTACATTTCCCCTTGACACTTTCCCCCATCAATCAGTACACGGAGAGAATTTTTAAGTAATTTTTACTGTAAAATCACAGTAACTCGGTGACAAATGTGCAATTCTCCAGGTTATTAGGAAATAAATTATAAATTTTTTTGGAAATTTTTTCATGGAAATTAATCAAAATTTACTATTTCGTAACAGAAATTAAAAATATTTTCCAGAATTTTTCCTGAAATTAATAATAAAATTTCACGAAACGTAAAGATTATGACAATAAGTTAAAAAAGTATCGATTTTGTATAGTATACTATAAAAAATCGATACTCGATAAAAATCCACGTTACGAAAAGTACATCAGCTTGATATCCAATTTCCCTTTGGAAAAAAAATGCCATTGGAGAGACAAAAAGATAAGCTCACGAAAAAATTCATAAGTGATAAATTTCTCTAGCAGGGGTACGATTTATTAATCTTATTTTCTCTGTGTCATTTCCGGTAAATGGGTTAAAGCAGGGCAGTTGTATATATCGTTGTTAATGGTAGTTATAAGGATGCATTAGGCTGATAAATAGTAATGGGTTTTATTGGCGGAAAATCAAAAGATACGAGGACGAAAACTCGGAATCTCCCTTTTTTTTTTCTTCCTTCTTCTAATAGCCCTTGGACGTTCGCTTATACTCGTATTCATTGTAGTCCGATTTTAGCTATATATTTGAAGCCTGTGTGTTGGTGATCGTTTTTCTTGTGGGAGTGTTTCCGCACGGAGAAGCATCCAGAAACAGCCGTTACCGACCATAATCGTCGAGACATGGATCTCGAGTTTATTATATTTGCCGCACCATAAGGATACTTCATCGGCCATTCCTATGATACATAACCTATGCCTACCCCCTTATTCTTCATTCCCCCGGATCATTGACGCTATCCTACAACCTCTATTTTCTCCCTCGAATATCAAAACGAAAAGCATTTGAGCCTGAGTAGAAAACCCGAATTTCGATTTACCAAAAAACTCAAAATTTCGAATTTTAATAATCCGAAATTACAAATTTCTAAAACCTTTATGAAATTTCTTGGGGTTCGTTAGATTTATTTTAAACCCTTGGTTTTAAATAAATCCAAACAAACAAACAAAAAACTATCAAATTTGTAGTTTTGGTATATTCAAATTCGGAATTTTGAGCCTTTTGGTAATTCATTAATTTTTTTTCGAACCCTCGAGATCTATCGGCACGAAAATTTTCTGCGGCACGAAAAGCACTTATACTTGGGCCTGAGTAGAAAACCCGAATTTCGATTGACCAGATAACTCAAAATTCTGAATTTTTATAATTCGAAATTACAAATTTCTAAAACCTTTATGAAATTTATTTCGGTTCGTTAGATTTATTTTAAACCCTTGGTTTTAAATAAACCCAAACAAACAAAAAAAAAACTACCAAATTTGTAGTTTTGGTATATTCAAATTCGAAATTTTGAGCCTTTTGGTAATTCATTAATTTTTTTCGAAGCCTCGAGGTTTATCGACACGAAAACTTTCTGCGATTTTGAATTTCGAAAGTGTAAAAACTCATCCTTTTAGGGAGGGGGAGGTTGTTTGGGTTTGTTTGGGTTCGTTTTAATTTGTTTGGGTTTGTTTGAATTTTTTTCGGTTTTTTTGGGTTCGTTTTAATTGGTTTGGGTTTGTTTGAATTTTTTTCGGTTTTTTTGGGTTCGTTTTAATTTGTTTGTGTGTGTTTGGGTTCGTTTGAGTTTGTTTGGGTTTGTTTGAATTTCTTTCAGTTTGTTTGGGTTCGTTTTAACTTCTTTGAGTGTGTTTGGGTTTGAAGCGCACTTGCGTGACTAAAAAAAAAACGGAAATGAAATATTTGTGATGCGCAGGTGAACGAGCCCTTATCGTTCGTCTCGGTTCTCCAGGTATATCTTTTTTGCACCTTGCACGATGTCACCGCGCGTCAAAACGTGTCCAAAGTGCACACGGCGCATTGGGTTTGTTTGGGTTACGAAAAAAGTCGGCAATGAAAAAAGTTTGGTGAAGAAAAAAAAAAGGCGAAGCGAGGGGAGAGGGGGGGGGGGGAAGGGAGAGCTACTTATCAGGACATTGCAGGTTTGCGGTGCACCGTAAAAAATCCACGTGGGGTTATAAAATTCGTAGATTAGAGAGACGGTGAGTCGAGCGTCATACGGTGTCGTCAACGGCTCTAGTAAATTACAGCCCACTTATTTTGGGGAATAAAAAAAAGTGCAAACAGCGAGTTGGTACATCGGGGACTCTTATCGGACAACAATGTTGAACAACCGAAAGAATAATTTAAGAAAAGAAGAAAAAAAAATAAAAAATTAAAAAAAACGTTACGGTCCCGTATCTTTGCCCGTGATTCTTCGAGCGCACACGTTGTATTTCACGCTGTACCGCAGGCGCATAACGCAACGTTGTATTTCGTCGCCAACTCGGTATAAAAAAAATATTTGCTCAGAGATTTACACTTGAAAAAAAAATTTATCTCCCGCCATTTTTCTTTTCGCTCTTTTTCAGGACCCTCGAACTACGACGGTTGAGCTTTCATTTTTTTTCGGTGCCTCTAATGATCGAAAAACAAAAAAAAACAAATTCTGCCATTTTTCAAATCGTTCACCATAATTTAAAAAAAATAACGAACTTTCAGTTGAAAATTCTGGAGCATGAAAAATATTCTTATTCGTTGTCGAGATTTTATTTATTGATAAAAAAAATCAAAATCAAGATAAGAAAATAATAAATTAACCAAAGTTACATTTTTATTGCATATTTTCTTATCTCGACGTTTTTTATCTAAATATCGAAAGAAATAAAAACGTTTTTTTTTTTAATTCATTTTTATTTGCTCTCGGCCACATTATCGACAAGTGAATTATTTTTCCGAATTACTTTTTCCATACGTGCACACCCCACCTTTTACACTAACGAACGTTAACTACCCTTTGTCTTCGCGGGTTGGCAAATGCGGCGTCGAGTGGCTCAGGGTACAGTCCGTGAGAAAGAAAGCAGTTGCACACTTAAGGGGGTAGATTTGGAGAGGGTGAAAAACGGAAGGACTTGGGTTGGCCATTTTAACCCCTTTTCCTCCAGAGACGTAAATAATGATCGTCGCTAATTTGGACTCGGTTGGGGCCCAACACCGACCAGCTCGGTGTCCACGCTGGTGAACGTAAACCGCGCAATTATAATCCCGCCACATTAGAATTTATTCCGGATCCGAAACCACCCCCAACCTCCACCCCCTTGGCCACTCGACTCCGTCGTAACCTTTTTCAAAGCTTACGTCCTTAATCCGTCTGGAATATGAAATATATAACTGTGTAAAATATATAGATGATATATAAGATATATAGATCAATAAATACATATTTACACATTTTTTATATTTATTTTATTTTATATTTATATTTGTATTTTACAAAATTGTACATATTTACAAGTAAACAATGTTTTTATTTTTGTTCGCCGAGTTATCAGATTTTTTTTTAATGAAAGTCGTTTTTCGAGAAAAGGCCCAAAATCGATGCGAAAAATAATAGAAATTTTTTTATTTAAAAATTAAACGAAATCTAACCATAAAAGCTATTAATAAACCCAAACAAACTAACTTTGAAGTTTGTTTGGGTTTATTAATAGCTTGAAGGAAATTTCATTTTTGGTCCAAATTGAAAATCAAAAAGTTTCTAATACTTTTGAACAATACTGTATGTATTCATTCTAATTTCAAAAAACATTCTTTTTTGTCCTTCGCTATTTTTCGATTCGGCGCCGTTCGATAAATTTTCTTTTTTTTTTCAGGAGCGAAGAATTTCCAAAAAGGAAAAAATCGTCACTTGGGTCGTCGGTCGTTCGAACCCAAGAGGGCGGGGGATCCAGTCCTCTAGAAATGTCCTGGAAACTCGAAGAAGAAAAAGGCCACATGGCCTGACCTTTCGTGATCTTGCCCATCTGCAATCCTTACCAAACCTCTTTACTAAGAGAAAAACTCTTTCTGGCCGAAAAAGAAAAACAGAATTCAGGTTTATTTTTCCAAACGTATAATTCCTAGCGGAGGCTGGTAAAGGAAAATTATAGATATAGAACAGGATACGATGTTGTAAAATTTTCGTTATCACCAGCTGAACAGTACAATTATGTTTGGGTTCTCATGTCGGCCATTCTCGAATGGAAAACTTCGAAGCCTCACTTTTTTTTCAGCGTTTCCTGTTTATTTTCTTTTGTCGGTCACCAATGCAGAATAAATCACTCCGAGAGGTAGAGAGAGGGAAATAAGAGAGAGGGAAATAATGAGAAGAAACAAAAAGAGAGGGGGGAAGAAGCAAACAGATTCTAGGTCAGAGGTATTTCTTTAAAAAGATTTCAATAAATTTTACAAATGAATAAATCAATTAAATCTATCAATTAATTAATACATGAATAAATAAATGATTCTATTGATTCTGGTGAAAAGAGGTGAAGACGACGAGTGAGAAGGTGAGAGATTTGTGATTGATGGACTCCAAAAAATAATGTATTTCTTTTTACTACACCTAATAACCGGGGTATTTATTTATTATTTCTATTTATTACAGATAAACAATAATATATACGTGTGTATGAATATACCTAATAGACCTAATAAATAAACACCTCGTACCCTGGGCGTAGTAAAAAAAAATCCATTATTTTCTGGAATCAATCAATCACAGAGTATTTATATATACATATGCATGTATATAACATGTACATTATTGTTTATCCGTACTAAATAGACCTAACAAATAAATACCTCGTACATCGAGCGTAGTAAAAAAAAATCCATTATTTTCTGGAATCAACCAATCACAGAGTATTTATATATACATATATGCACATAGCTATGCATATATATGTATATATATGCATACACACGTATATAGAAGATAACTCCTCGCAGCTTATATTCGCGGTACAGCGTTGAGCGCCTGGCTGGCTCGGCATGGAGTGGCACCTGACAAACTCATTGGTCTGACAAATTGAATCATTCGCCGTTCAATTGCTTCGTACGGATATACGCGTCGAATCTGCTCTATCCGTTATTTGCCACTTTGGTCCCCCCCCTCCGTCGTTCCATCCCTAGCAATCCCCTCTTCCTTTCTCGCCACTTTCCTCCCCCATTGTAAACGCAATATATCGATGAGTATCGCTTATAGCGACGAGACGAATACATCGAGGCCACGATGCACATCGAATTCACGTTGTATCACGAAACACCCTTCTTCATCATCAGCTCTCGTTCCATATCCTACTCCAAGTGCTTCACCAGCTATTGGGGTCTATGTACGTATCGCGATTACAATACGCGTTAAACTTAACGCCTCCACGATCCATTTTGAAATACTCGATAATACGTGTATGAGTGTGTCGAAGCCATGTCTATTCAGGCTCATTCATTTGATATTGGTTAATAAGCCAGGGTGGAATTTTTACGAATACACTCCGTTGACTACAGAATCACAATGGACTACCGACCCTGATGCACTGTGCGAATATTCGAGAGGCTCTAGCTTTTCTAATAGCGAATGGTTGAGATAATCACAATGGGATTTTTTATGGTTTTTGGGGTGGTTGGGTTTTGTTTGGGTTTGGTGGTCTTCGGAATCTTTAAGCGAGTTTCTGGTTCGGAATATTGGAAAATAGATTTTTTTTTTTGGGGATTTTTTTTCATGGATATTTTGGGGAAATTTGGGTAGATTTCT
Source organism: Ophioninae sp. B BG-2022a (assembly GCA_030522765.1). Classification (NCBI taxonomy): domain Eukaryota; kingdom Metazoa; phylum Arthropoda; class Insecta; order Hymenoptera; family Ichneumonidae; species Ophioninae sp. B BG-2022a. Next base: position 878 of record JAPYZJ010004034.1, on the reverse strand, counting down.
ATTTTGGTATTAAAATCACATCGAAATGGACAAATAAAAGAAATATTGAAAATCCAACCTTTTTTTTGGATTTCAAGTAAGGAATAAAACAGTTTGGTGAAAAGTTGCACTCGGAATTTTTGATGGTTTCGGTTTGTTTGGGTTTGGTGGTCTTGGGGGAATCTTAAAGAGAGTTTCCATTTCGAAACATTGAAAAATCGATTTTTTTTTATTTTCGGGATTTTTTGACGAAAATGTTGGATTTTGGGGGAAATTAATGGTAGATTCCTACTTCGGGGATAAAATGACATCGAAATGGACAACAAAAATATTAAAAATCCAACATTTCTCTAGATTTCAACAAACGAATAAAACAGTTTGTTCAAAAGTTGTCCTCAGGACCCAATCCAAAAACCCTGGCTCACAAAAAATCTGCGAACCCCATACGGACCCAATACGTCATATCGCTGATGGCATTCTTCCATGAATGGTCGAAACGTTGAATCGACGTAGCGGCCTATACATTGTGAGACATTCAGCAACGATTTATCGGATATATACTCGTATCCCAATCCGTGTGTTTGCAAACGTATGTAATACGTGTAATACGTACATTCATAGACCTATACCCTACATGGAACATCAGGTTTGAACGGCGACCGGTGAATGCTTCGGGGACCGTTCAGCCTGAAAATCGAATCGTTCCACGCGTTATAGAGAATGCCCATCGCGGTTGTGCATCGGCCAAACTGTCGCGATACAGTTCCAGCTCCATTGAACAGAGAGAGAGAGAGAGAGAAAGAGAGAGCGAGAGAGAGAGAGAGAGAGAGAGAGAGAGAGAAAGAGAGAAAGAGAGAGAGAGAGAGAGAGAGAGAGAGAAAGAGAGAAAGAGAGAGAGA
>JAPYZJ010004033.1:5000-19348 GCA_030522765.1 Ophioninae sp. B BG-2022a | reverse complement strand
CGTTTGTTTGGGTTTGTTTGTGTGTATTTGTATGTTCGTTTGGGTTTGTTTGTGTGTATTTGTACGTTTGTTTGGGTTCGATTGTGTGTATTTGTATGTTCGTTTGGGTTTGTTTGTGTGTATTTGTATGGTCGTTTGGGTTTGACTGTGTGGGTTTGTATGTTCGTTTGGGTTTATTCGTGTGCATTTGTATGTTTGTTTGGGTTTGTTTCTGTGCATTTGTATGTTCGTTTGGGTTTGTTTGTGTGTATTTGTACGTTTGTTTGGGTTTGATTGTGTGTATATGTACGTTCGTTTGGGTTTGTTTGTGTGTATTTGTATGGTCGTTTGGGTTTGTTTGGGTTTGGGTTTGTTTGGGTTTGTTTGGGTTTATTCGTGTGCATTTGTATGTTTTTTTGGGTTTGTTTCTGTGCATTTGTATGTTCGTTTGGGTTCGTTTGTGTGCATTTGTACGTTTGTTTGGGTTTGATTGTGTGTATATGTACGTTCGTTTGGGTTTGTTTGTGTGTATTTGTACGTACGTTCGGGTTTGTTTGTGTGTATTGGTATGCTCGTTTGGGTTTGTTTGTGTGTATTTGTACGTTCGTTTGGGTTTGTTTGTGTGTATTTGTATTTTCGTTAGGTTGTTTGGGTTTATTTGTGTATTTTTGTTTGGGTTTGCTTGTTTCCGGGCTTCCTGAGATATTTTATCGTCGTGAGGTTGTGTCATATGATATTTTCTCGGTGATATTTTGTCGTGTGATCAAGTGACATGGAACCAAAATATTGGGAGAATATCTCCTCCTTCACTTAGCGAAGTAACTGATGTTGACGAATTATATTTTTCAGAATATTCAAAAGATGCTGGGTTTCGCTCCGTCGAGAACAGCGAGTAAACAGAGCGGCAGTATATTTGGTCCGCCGCCCCAACAATTCAAGTAACGAAGCAAAATGGAGGTAGCTTGGAAATTTCTCTTTGCCTTTGCGAAACACGTGTACTTTTCTGGGTGAACGGATAGATCGGTGTGCCAACAAAAAAAAAAGGATCAAATGGCAATCCGAACAGATTTCAATTTATTTGTGCATACGTAAAAATGAATCATGGTGGAATTTACATCTTCACTATTCACATCTATGATATATGTTATACATATATATACACAGCAGAGAGGAGGAATTTTGTACAAAACCTGCTTGGTTCATGGCCCTACGAACACGAATTATGCTCATTGAATTATACGTAATTGAGTTGAATCGAGGTCGCTTTTTTGTCGTTCGTTATCGCAAACGAACGGACAAGACGTAAAATATAAAACATATTTCTACTATACTATGTTTATTTCTTGCATCGGTTCGAGCGTTATGAATCTATCGAAGCCCAATCTCGTGAGATCGATCGTTGTGAATTCCGTGTCAATTAACAATTCGGCTATTGCCCGGCCAACAGCTGGGGCTTGTTGAATACCGTGGCCGCTGAAACCCGTCGCAAAATAAAGGTTCGTATGATGCGGATGCTGACCTATTATTCCGTTCTCGTCGAATTTATTGTATTCGTAGAATCCGGCCCACGATGATTTCACCTTGAATAAAATGTCCATTTTTATTTAGTGATTTTCCACTTGTATGAACGTGTGTACGATGAATGGGATTACAGTTGTAACCGCTTATAAGGACATTGAAGACGTCACGGGGAACCGGCATTATAGTTAATAGTCGTAATAAATTTATTTACAGTGAAGACCGGTTGCCATGATTTCCAGATTTCGTTTTGCCTGACGTGACGTCGTTATAGGCGGTTTCGAATGTATTGGGTGCTAGTGTTTATTTGCGATCACCCGTTCAATAATATTAACGGGCGATCGCTTAGCTGCGCACCGAGCACCGAGAAAGAAGCAAGATTACAGTCTTTTATGGTGAACACGATTCAAACAAAGTGAAAGTCGGCCGCTCTATCGGCACTGATTTTCTACGGTTTCCCTCTGGCCTTGTACAAACATGATAAAGCAGAACATTTTGTAAATATTCGGAAGACTCACGTCAGAATCGAGCCAATTTTTTGTGTGGTTTCGTACAGTTAAGATACATCATATTTGATATTTATTATGACAGGCATCAACAAAAACAATGTCAATAAGTATTTCTTCAAAGTGTTTGAGTTTTTTTTCGGTTGTTTGGGTTTGCGTTTGCAAGTTTGTTTGTGCATTAAAAACATGCACGTTTGTTTGTGCATTAAAAATATGCATGCTTGTTTGTGCATTAAAAACATTCATGTGTGTTTGTGCATTAAAAATATGCCTGCTTGTTTATGCATTAAAAACATTCATGTGTGTTTGGGCATTAAAACATGCACGTTTGTTTGTGCATTAAAACATGCATGTTTGTTTAATGCATTAAAAACATGATGCACCATTAAAGTATAACTTAATATAAGGTTTTATAGTCATAAGGGATTGATATCAAAATGTACAGCCTCTTTTTAGCTGGAGTTGCACTTCCGAATATTTACCGAACATTTTTCGTAAAATGTAGACCTGACAAATATGGGACGAGAGAAATAATCTTTCAGGCCCATATGAAATAAATCCAGCTATAAACCGGTGATTAGATATTATTAAACGAAGATAACGTTGTCTATCTGTAGAGTAAATCCGTACCTTAAGATTTTCAAAAGCCTTAACTCGATGCGCAAGGATCGGCCATACTTTTTCATCGAAGAACTTTTCGTCGACGTCGAGATTATCTACACTGGGCTCGTCCTCGAAATTTGGTGATCTACCGGCTATGTAGTTACCACCCAAGCCTTCTCGCCTGCAAAAGGGGAATGATAAACAAATTCTCCATTGTCATGTAGCGAAAAAAATGCTTACGGAAACCGTTAATGGAAATAGATAAAGAATTAGACAAGGTTTTTAAGTAAACATGATTCTGGACCCCTTTTTTCTAATTTTATGGCGCACCTGAAATAAGTTCCGGAAGGATCGATCATCAGAGGTGTATTGAGGCCAGGCCCATCCGGCGAATGAAAACAATAGACGAAACGTTTCCTTGGCTGAACGGGCAATGGTACGGATAATACTCCCTCGCCGATTCCAATATCCGCCATTTCAGCGACTTCCCCGCTGTTAGCACCGGCAGCGATAATTACCTTGGAGAAACCAATACATTTCTTCTCGCCCGCAGCAGTTTTTATCTGTAACCGGTTAACCAAACGATGCGGTTAATAAATAATAAAAATATAGATCGAAAAAAAAATAAAACATTTTGTTGAAGGACATATTCCGAGTCAGTTTCAATTTCGAAATAGTCGGGTTAGTCGAAAAAACGAAGTACTCGGGGCGATGAGATTCGCAGAAGAAGGAAATTTCACGCATTCTGACCATGCATGTAAATACAATTAGCAATAATGGTAATTCTGTACGTTGTCGGCTTTTTTTCGAAAAATGGTCCACGATTTTTCTGTTGCTGATAAATAGGTTTATTTTGTTATAAATAATTGTATTATTGATGCGGAAGAAGGTTCCCATCAATTTTGGAATCGGTCTGTTGGATCAGTTAGGGTACCCAAACAAACCCAAACGAAATTGTCAGTATTGTTGGGAACTATATTGAAACCAAAAATATGCAAAACTCGAAATCGTGGTAATTCCGTACTTTAACGGCTTTTTCGAAAAATGGCCTCGATTTTGTCTGTTTCTGACAAATAACTTAATTTTTTTGTGAATAATTATATTATTGTTGCGGAAGAAGGTTCCCATCAATTTTGAATTCGGTCTGTTGGGTCAGTTACGGTACCCAAACAAACCCAAACATGGAATGCGTCTTTACATTTCGCGATGCCTCGATGCCACGAAACGGTATTCGAAAACAAAAAAAATTTACCAAATCGTAAAACATGGTCATCAAAAATTCAAATTTGATAGAACCTTCTTCCGCATCAATAATATCGTTGTCTATAACTAAATGAAGCGATTTATCGGCAAACATTAGGGGAACATTTTTCGAAAAACTCGCTAAAGTCCAGAATTACCAAGAACACTTTTACGATGTGCTCACTAGACAAAAAGACATTCTAATAACGCTTCATTACCGGATTATCATTTTTCAAGTAATTTTCTTTTTTGTGTAGGTTTCGTGTCGATTTTTGACTCACAATGGCACCGCTGAGTCCTTGGTGAATGGATTTAGTCGTATCACCGATCATAACGTCAGAAACATTTTTGTACGTAAATCCTAAAACTTCGCCATCGACGTATTCAGCACCCAGCGCTATAGCTTTTCTCTTCAGTCCGCAGAGAAGGGCCCATGGATCGAACCAACCTTCCTTTTCAAGCCCTAAGCAACCAGCTGCGATACCTTCCGTATTTAACCATGGAAATCGAGTCTTCAACTGTTCGTTGGTTAATACAACGTTCCTCGCTCCCATTGAATTTTGTAGCTTCGAATTGGCACACAAAGTTTCGGCTCCAGCCTCGGTAGCGAGAAAGAGATAGCCGTGCGGATGAAATTGGACGTCGATCGGATCTTCACCGGGGATTCCTAAATACTGCTCAATGTTTCGTAAAAATTCCGCACCGAACAGCGACATCTCGATATTCTCGTCGAGAGAAAATTGTTGCCGTAGGCCACCGGCCGACAATACGGAAGAGCATCTTTTGTACTGCAATACAAATATTATTTCCGGTCTGTTTTAATCAACGTTATAGAAGAAGAAACTCTCTCGGTTCCTTTTAGTTAATTTTTTACTCATTTTATAATTATAGTGAAATCGCTTATTACGACGTTTAAAGGGGCTACAAAAATCGATGTTATAAGCGGTAATGGTTGAAAGCAATATATTCACGATAGAAACCGGTTATAACGACCTCCAGATTTTGTTGTTATATCTGGTCGTCTTAAAAGATGACGTTGTAACTTTATGAGTAAAAAAGATTTACTTTCAGTCTTTCATAAATTTGACAAATTTGACAATCTGAAACTCTAGCAACGGCATATGAGATTGCTGATTCTTTTCTATCACTTGATTGCAACGAATATTTTATTTTCGTGTTCACACTTGAGTAGTTCAGTAATGAAATATTATCAGCTTGTATGTAGTCGAAGATTCTTCGTGTCGATTCTCACACGGTGAAACGTTACTTTAAATATTTCAATTTTACGTCGTAACGCAACATCATATGGCTATTTTTAAATTATTTTATTACTTTCATCGGAATCATGCATTTTGTAAAGAGCCGTAATGTATAAGAATATAAAAATATAAAATAAAAAATATCAATCTTTTTCAAAGCTTGTCAAGGCTGCTTATGGTTTAAGGATGTTCTTGCGTCATTATCACAATAGTATATACAAAGTAATGACAAAATCGTCAGATACAATTATTCGAAGATAATTTTTTGAAAAATTCCGTGAATCTTCTTGAATGTTGTATTATAATTTATAAGAAAATTTAAAAGGTTTCACTATTTGGTAATCGAGATATTCAGTGGTAAAAATAGCAACTTTTGCGACGCAACACGATGTCTTATAGGAAGTTATCAAAAAACACGATTTTTCACAACTAATATCACGATTTCTAGACAGTGAAACTTTTTCAAATACCCCCAGTTGAGTATGATTGTTAATTTCATACGAATTTTGAACAATCGATCTCAATTTTATCCAATTTAACTACAAATTACTAAAAATGCTTAGATAAATAATAATTAAATTATAGATTTCACTGCAATAGTTAATAACGTTTTCAATGTTTATACCGTTGAATCTCTCTCGACAACTGCGACGCGGAGGCCCTCATTGGCTCGATCTTTGATCCAATAAGCAATGGAGCTTCCAATGGCGCCGCCTCCTATTACCAAAATATCAACGTTTACTGGAAAGACTTCTCGATCCAAAGTCCAATCGTCGTCGGAAGGTAATTTGCTGTGATCCTTCCAAAACAGTACGTTTCTCTTCACCCTTCTGCAATCGTCTCTTAGCTGGCGTACAGCTCTCGTGAACGGATGTACTTCTGGAATTTCCTGATCGAGCCATATTTTGTCCTTGGCTTTTTCTTCGTCCGTCTGTGATAAGAATAAACGGCAAAGTAGTATCGGAGGTTCGGAAGGTTGATCGGAGACGCAAGCGTCGTACCTTCGTTTTATAGGCACGGGTGGTTCGGAGGCTCGTCGAAACGGCAGGGATTTTGAACGTGCATCGTATCGCTCTGCGAAGCATCTCGGAGTCCGCCCGCGATCAGAAACGAAGAACGACTGGAGAACTTTCAGTATTATTTGATTTTAAAAGATAAATAGATAAGAACTCTCCGCAATTTTCTTTCTTATCTACAGTTCATCGAGAACATTCATAGTCACGATGTATCGCGTTTTCCTCGCGCTGGAAAATAAAATCAAGGAAAAGTGCTTTAAAATCAAAATTATTTAGTTTTCGAAACCGGTGTGTGTTTTTTTTTAGCAAAACTTACGAAATAACGAGACATCGCCAAAAAGTCGTGGTGGTGATTACGTTTGTTGCGATTCGTGTATCGCTAGCGTTGTGGTATTTATTTTTTGTCTGATAATAAGATTTTTCGAGTTTTTTTTTGTACGGAGTTTTCGCTTGATAGGTTATACGATGAAGCACACCGCGCACATGACCTGCAGCGCTCCGACTTTCGGGGCAAGAACCTCCAGCGTTACGTTCGGTATGTTTGTTGTGTATCTGGCTTTATTCTAGGGTACTGTTTATCATTTATCTTTGGTTTTACATATTTTAATCCTTTTTCTTTTCATATCATTCTGCACTTCGAAATATTACTGATTTTTGCTTTTGAATTTGCGAATTCCATGCTTTTCTATTCAGCGATATATATTACGATATTGCGGTGAACTCGTATGATAACTTATCAAACTGAAATCACCCCACTCTTTCATCTTTGCATGTGTTCGTGTAGCAGCGACTGAAGAACGGATAATAATTTAAGACCCGGAACAATAAGCGCTCTTTGATCATGCGTTTTCATAAATATAACGCAGAGATAAGCGATAAGACACGTGCAATGCCTTCGGAATCGTTCAATCGTCTCATTTTCTGATAAGAAGTTTCCACAAAGTCATGGAAACTGAATACAGCTTGTTTACGTAAATTTCCAAGAACGCCTGAGGAAAATTAAAGAATGCTAGAAAATTGCTATCTAGTGATTTGTTTATTCTCTGCATTCAAGAATATTAGGAAATTGCGGTCTAATGTTTTGTTTACTCTCTGCATTAAATAATGTTAGGAAATTGCTGTTTAATGTTTTGTTTACTCTCTGATACCTTAGTTATAATAATCTGAAGAGATAACACAGTGGGATTTTGAAGTGTTTTTCATATCCGCGAAAAAACCAAAATTTTTTCATTTTTCTAATTTTTTTATTACCATATTTGTTATTAACATTAGCCTGAACTTAGGAGTATTTTAAGCTTTACAGAATGTAGAAACTAAAAAAATTGTTAACTTACAGCATTTAGAACGTAATAACTAGATATTGCGTGGTGCAACAGACTGCTAACTTCAAAGCCAGTTTTCCACGATTCACTCTGTTCAATCTTGTGAAAATTTTAACCCTTGAACGCAGTTCCAGAGCATTGAAATTTGCATGTCACAAAAAAATATAAAAAGTAAAATATCGATAGAAAATTAAAGACATGTTGAAGACGTACCACGTGACACACGAGTGCGAGAGAGATAGTCGAAATTTTTAAATCGCAATTTCTCAAGTACGAAACATTTTTATCGTAAAATTCGAGCATCTATTTCTGTCGCTATGAATTCTATAAAGACTGATGCTCGATTTTTTGCTGTAAACTTAATCGACGCCGAGAAAACAGATTTCGAAAATTTGTGAGGTTATGTCGATGTTCGTCATGCCCTTAAGTAGAAAAAAATCAGGTTTTGAATTTTTATTATAATATTTTTATTTATTATATTGTTTGTTCATACTCTAGATACATTCATTATGCAATTATAAATATGTTCATTTTTTTCGTCGCCGAGGACTTTCACCGAAGAAAAAAAATACATTGTTTTATTACATTATATCTCCGCCATTTGTTAATATTTGTGATTTCTTTTTACATATATTTAACCATGAGCATAAGTGATCTGAAAAAAAAAACGTTTTCATGCGTATTCTCTTTAACCGTGTTTAGAAACACACCTAAAAAAATCTGCGAAATAGCGTATATAAGGCCTTGAAGACTTTTTTTATCTCTCGGTGCCTGAAAGAATCGAGCTGACTCTGATGCATCGATTCGCCGCCAGATGGTGGCCACCCGGTTATTTCTCACATACGTTTCCCCCTTCGAAACAAGATAAAAGCGTGATGGCACGATCGATCATCGTACTCTAGTTTCCCTTCAATACACGTATAAATCTTTCGCCTTTTACTAAAGATTTCCGTGGAGGGGAACAATCTGAGGCTAGATACAAATTTTTGGTTGGCCTACTGAACAAGTAGGTCGCATAAACGAATTTCTAAAAATAAAAAATTTTCTGTTTACGATGTATGAGCGTGTGATCGTTTGGAATCAACTCGTTATATTTGATCGTTTTTTTGTTTGAGATTGTCCCTGCAGGAATCTTATCTATTAGGAAAAAGTGATGCCTTTTTCGATATTTGTAGTATTGACATATAAAATAATGGCATCCGAAAAAATCTTATTTTATGATAAGAAAATCACGAAATTAACGCAGTAAATGTATAACGGAAATAATAATTTGCGATTAGATACGGTGGGATGGGGTAGAAATCTCGAACTTCGATTAATCAGAAGGCTCAAAATTCCGGAAAAATTCTTAAAATTCGGAATTTTGTGCCGTCTGGTTAATCAAAATTCGGGATTCCTTCCCCATCGCAATTGACTTCTAGATAAAAATATTTTTTTCAAGATATGCGTTTTATCATATACATTATTTTTTCGTTTAAACTATCGGTAAGCGAAAACCGATTTTTTTGTGAAATTTTACGTATATCATATTTTTAATTTTTTATTAATTTATTTTTAATTTCAGGAATTTCGTAAAAGAATTTTTGGCCACTCACAATAGTTTTCGAGATATTGATTTTATTATACTCAAACAAACGTAAATTTATTTGAACGAACCCAAACGGACCCAATCAAGATAGATATATAATCGCACTCGTTGAAATAGTAAACTTGAAGATTCGATATCTTATATCGATATCGATTTTCAAAACCTTACACAAAAACTTTACTTTACCAAAAAAAAATTCAGTTTTTCTCGAGATTTGCAAGAAACAAAGGGTGCGCAATGGAACAAAGCAATTTGCAGTTGTACTTGCATCTCGGAATCTGTCTTGAGAGACAAATGACGTCTACAGATCGCGGTTCAATGGAACAATAGATTAATAATAACATGAAAAAGTATTAATAATAACATAAAAAAAAATAACAAAAACATAAATAAAATAACGAAGCTAATAATAACATCAACGAACACGATATTTTCGTTATTTATTCATAAATGCTTTTCGTAATAAATTCATCTAAAAAACTGATTTATAAATAAAAAAGATGGTTAATTTTGAAAGAACTAACAATTTTTAGGAATAGTCAAGTTTATGTATACTCATTCACTGTGACTTAATTTAACCCTTCGAGTGCACACTTCCTCCACCAACCTATAAGTGCATACTAGGTTAATCTAACCCAAGGAGTTTTTCAAATTGTTGTATTTTGGTAAATATATATATTTTTTAATTTTTTTGTAAAAACATTTTTTGTAGTAAATGATCCATATTTTATTATCAAAAATTTATTTTTTGACAAAAACGAAAATTCAATGCGAAAATATTCGCCCAAAGTGGGACATGCGTTGAAAAATACGTGCACGAAAAAAGTTATGGGTCAAAACGACCCAGTATACACTCGAAGGCGTCAATCGAAATGGTGAAAACATGCTTATTTTTCAATGTTCACAGTACGAAAGCTATACGATAACGGATAGTCAGCCCATCAGCGAATAGTAGCGGAAGTGATTAAAGTGAGTTTAAGCGACATTATAATTTCTCTAATATCACGGTGATAAACTGAAAAAATTTTGTCAGATTAGTGAGAGTATCTAGAAGGTTCCATGTCACCTGATCACACGACAAAATATCATACGAGAAAATATTACGACGATAAAATAATCCCAGGAAGCCCAGAAACAAACAAACCCAAACGAGTATACAAACCCAAACAAACAAACGCATAAACACACGCAAGGAAACCTAAACAAACAAACACACAAACACACGCAAGGAAACCTAAACAAACGAACATACAAACACACGCAAAGAAACCCAAACAAACACACAAACACACGCAAAGAAACCCAAACAAACCCAAACACACGCAAAGAAACCCAAACAAACCCAAACACACAAACACACGCGAACAAACCCAAACACACAAAAACACGCGAACAAACCCAAACAAACCCAAACACACAAACACACGCAAAGAAACCCAAACAAACCCAAATTCACAAACAAACACACAAACCGACGCAAACAAACCCAAACAAACACACAAACACACGCAAACAAACCCAAACAAACAAACACACAAACATACGCAAAGAAACCCAAACAAACCCAAACACACAAACACACGCAAAGAAACCCAAACAAACCCAAACACACAAACACACACAAAGAAACCCAAACAAACCCAAACACACAAACATACTCAAACAAACCCAAACAAACCCAAACAAACCCAAACACACGCAAAGAAACCCAAACAAACCCAAACAAACGCACAAACCCACGCAAAGAAACCCAAACAAACACACAAACACACGCAAACAAACCCAAACAAACACACAAACACACGCAAAGAAACCCAAACAAACCCAAACTCACAAACAAACACACAAACACACGCGAAGAAACCCAAACAAACCCAAACTCACAAACAAGCACACAAACACGGGCAAAGAAACACAAACAAACCCAAACAAACAAACACATAAACAAACGCAAACAAACAAACACACGCAAAGAAACACAAACAAACCCAAACAAACCCAATGATGTTTTGCCGTGTGATATTTTGTCGTGTGATATTATGTCATACTACCATCTAGAATCGTACTCTTGAACAAACTTTTATCAATCAGTCTCGACGAGCCAAAACGAAAAATCAAAGAATCCACGTACAACACATACGCAACCTCTATCCCCAGAGTTTTAATAATTCTCGCAGGACTCGGTACTAGTGTGATGTTTGATAGTTTTATTCTAAATTTGGATCGACCAACGCGCACAATCGAGGTGCGGGGGCGTGCCTCGGACCGAGAATGAGATATTTCGGCGTCCCGTCGTTCTCGAGAACGGGCAAGGACGCCAGAGAATATTCTCACAAGAGCGGAGAAGCAGCACGCGCATACTGGCTCCTCAGTTCGTTTTTTTTTTTTTACACATCTCGTAGCTTTCAATTTTCGAAAACGAATTATCGCTCACGCGTATCGTTTCAAATCCACGATTGATCAGAAATTCGAACGAAAACGTCATATATATATGATCACAAAAATGTGATCGGTATTTTGAAGGCATGAAAAAAAAATGAAACGTCAAAAGTGACACACAAAGTGAGATCCGGTGAATCAACGATGAGACAGGTGTCATACGGTACCGCGTAATAACGATCGACAAATCGCTGCAAAGTGGAACCCAACAGTGCATATATATGTATTCCAAAGAACGTACCAACGAACTGATCGACCTTCTGAAAATAAATTCTGGCAGAATTGAGTCGTTGGCTAAGTGTTGCGGCCGCAGAGCTGTGCAGCCGTCGATTGAGAACGAACTATTCGAAATGAACAACCGATCGTTCCACGACGGTGGTTCCGAAAACACCTTCATATTCGGAAGTTGGAAGAGAAAGAATCGGAGAATTCCCTTAGGGATTGGTCGAGCCACCAACGTTATTTCAATCAACAGCGATGCCGACAGGTTAGTTCAACATAAATGAATTTCCGAAATTTTCAGCATTGCTGGGAATTATATTGAAACCGAAAATATGCAAAATTCGAAATCGTGGTAATTTTGTATTTTAACGGCTTTTTTTGAAAAATGGCTTCGATTTTGTTTGTTTGTGATAAATAGCTTTGTTTTGTTGTAAATAATGATATTATTGATGCGGAAGAAGAATCAATTTTGAATTCGGTCCATTGGGTCAGGTTACCCAAACAAACCCAAACAAACCCAAACATAGAATGTGTGTTTACATTCAGCGATGCCTCGATGCCACGAAACTAAAGAGTCTCCTTTAATGGAAACGGTATTCGAAAATTTGGTAAATTTACAAAATTGGAAAACTTGGTCATAAAAAAATTCAAAATTGTTTGGAACCTTCTTCCGCATCAATAATATCGTTGTCTTTACTGTCTAAATAAAGCTATTTATCGGCAAACCAAAAATCAGCATTTCGAAAAAAATCGATTCGAAAATCACAATTTTTTGAAAAAGCTGCTAGAGTACAGAATTACTATTAATTAATGTTAAGGACATGTGCGGACATTCGTCCGGTCGGTAACAATCCTACCACCAAGTTTTCCCTTAAATGGTGCATCGTTCGGGCAACATACGAGATAGTCGTTATCGTTCAGTAGGTCAGAAAGGATCCTTTGGGTTTCGAAAAATCGTGCATTAAAAAAATCATTGAGTATGGGCAATTAAGCTCTGCACTCATGGCCTCTCGGTGGCTGTGGAACATCATCCTCGAATAAACGTTCTTTTTCATGCGAAATAACGTGACAACCACGTGACAAGTCTGCGAGATGATTGAGACCTTTGACCAGAGATAGTATGAATGAATAATGCTTAGAATAAAAAAAGATTCTTTGAAGTCTACCTCAATGAATTCTATCGAGGTTAATATTTGGGCTTTACTTAAAACCGACTGTGAGAAGTTATGTTGACCTTGCACACGTTTCCAATACGTAGGTACGTCACATATATGCTTAAAGAAATTTTTATAATTTCGACGGCATCATTTTCGAAATATCACATCTGCAACGTCAATTCCATGGTTTCTTACGACAATCGTGAATTTGGCCCCAGACTTTTCCTGCTACGGCCACTTTTTGCAATGCTCAATTAAATTCGCGATGTTTTATTAGCAACTCCGTTAAGGGCGCGTGCACCCGGCATTTTGCTAAGGAACTTTTGGCCCAACTAAAACGCGGGTTGCGCGCGAAACGATCGAAGTTGATAGACTTTTGAATAGGTTGCATGTCATGATATGACACGACAAAATATTAAGGATAAAATATCACATGACAAAACATCAACCCCAACAAAACATCATTGTTTGTGTTTGGGTTAGTCTTGGTTTTGGTTAGTTTGGGTTTGGATTTGTTTTGGTTTGTTTTTGTTCGGGTTTGCTTTTGTCTGCGTTTGGTTTTGTATGAATTTGGTTGTGTTTGGGTTTGTTGAGGTTTGGGTTTGGTGGCGTTTGGGTTTGGGTTTGTTTGATTTTGCTGTTGTTTGGGTTTGGTTTTGTTTGCGTTTGGTTTTGTAGGTATTTGGTTTTGTTTGCGTTCGGTTTTGTATGGATTTGGTTGTGTTTGGTTTGGGTTTGTTTGATTTTGGTGTTGTTTGGGTTTGGTTTTGTAGGTATTTGGTTTTGTTTGCGTTTGGGTTTGTATGGATTTGATTGTGTTTGGTTTGGGTTTGGTTTTGTTGAGGTTTGGGTTAGGGTTTGTTTGATTTTGGCTTTGTTTGGGTTTGGTGTTGTTTGGGTTTGGTGTGGCTTGGGTTTGGTTTTGTTTCTTTGGGTTTGGGTTTGTTGAGGTTTGGGTTTGGTGGTGTTTGGGTTAGGGTTTATTTGATTTTGGTTTTCTTTGGGTTTGGTTTTGTTTGCGTTTGTTTGGGTTTGGTTTTGTTTGAGTTTGTTTGGGTTTGGGTTTGTTTGGGCCTTGTCTGTTTCGAGGATATTTTATCGTTTGTTTCTTGGTATATTTTATCGTCGCGATTTTTTGTCGTGTGATATTTTGTCCTGTGATCAGGTGACACGGAACCGTTTGAATACGTTTAGAACGCGGTCTTGACGCGCGTTTAAAGAAATATCGTATGCTCGCGTTCTCAGGCTCGATGCAAAGTGCGATACAATGGGATTTCTCCTTTGATACGCGTTTCTCGGGTAGGTGCTCCGTTCGGGCGTGTACACGATTTTTCTCGTGGTATAAAGGGCGTGGACGCGTGGTACAGAGGCGACGAAGTAAAGGGGACTTAGCCCCGTCGCGTCGAGAGTACATAACACACGGGAGGAGATTCTATTCCTGAAACGTAATATAACGTGGATACGTGTGCGGTTCGGATATATGTCGGGCGATTAGAT
>JAPYZJ010004033.1:0-2500 GCA_030522765.1 Ophioninae sp. B BG-2022a | reverse complement strand
ATATTTTATTTATTATTTTATTTTTCGTTATTTTTTGAATATTTCTAAAAAAACGGATACTTTCTTATACACGTATACATGTATGACGATGCACATTATCATGAATTACATTGAATCGTAGGACAGTGGTTGTGCCTGCGTTACTTTTATCCGCAATGTTACACGTATGATATACGTTGAGCGGGAACGAGAGAAAGCGCGAGAGAACGAAACGGCGAGAATTTCTAAATTTAGACGTAACATTTGTGCTTTTGGCCCTCGAAACTCCCGTCGCGTAACCCCTCTCCTATTTTTATTTCCCTGTCATTTTTTCTCATAATAACGATTTCTTTCTTAATAAAAAAAAAAAAAAAGAAAAATGTCTTGTCGGGCCAGTAGCAATGAGAGCCGTGGGAAAGAGAGGCACAGTAAAAAAAGAGACAACCCTATACCGGACAGTCAACGAAGCTCGACTTATCGCCCGGCATCGTACGCCTCCTCGTCGTTCTGTGACGAAACCGAGACGCGTAGCGTCGCCGATCCGATAACGACGAGGGACTCGGCCATACCACCCTCCGAACCAGAAATCCTCGAGGAAGATGACTTTTGGTGTCCCAGATGTGGAGACCGGATGACCGAACCGAGAATTCTCGAGTGCCTTCATCCCATATGTACACCTTGCGTCGATGAACTCCTCGACAGAGGTACACGAGTTTCGATCTTTCTTACTTGCTTTAGCATCGTGGGAATTAGTTGGGAATTGTCTGGATTAGTGTTATCCCTGATAGAATTTTTTTACCGCAATTTTTTAAAAAATCTTCCATTTTCTCTAAATATTTGTTCAATTTTTTCAGTGAATTGTGACTAGAGAAATGTAGAGAAAAAATATTTCGACGTTACTCCGAAATTTTCCAAGTTCCTTCGAGTTTTTCTGAATTTCCTTATTTCTTTACGAATTCCTTTATTTTTTTTTTAATTTTCCAATATATCCAGCATTTTTTTTAAATTTTCTTCTATACTATAAACTTCCAGTGTTATGCCTGATAGAATTTTTTTCCCGCAATTTTTCGAAAAATCTTCCATTTTCTCCCAAAATATGTCCGATTTTTTCAGTGAATTGTGACTTTGGAGAAATCCGGAGAAAAAATATTTCCACGTTACTCCGAAATTTCCCAAATTCCTCCGAGTTTCTCTAAATTTCCCTACTTATTTACGAATACTTTTAATTTTTTTTAATTTTCCAATATTTCCTGCATTTTTTTATTTTCTTCTATATTATAAACTTCCAAATACCTTTTGGGTCACTGACCTTCTGAAAATACCAAGGAATTGTCATTCACAGTTTCATCGAAAGTAAGGAAAAAATGAGAATCTTTCCCGATAAACTTATTTTCTGAGCTTTTATCACTTCTCCGAAATTCTTTCAATAAAGCATTTAAGAAGGCTAGGAAATAATGGGAAATTCTCGTAAATAAAATGAGAAAATCGAAATAATGCGGAAAATGAGGAATATTGGGGAAAATCGGCATATTTCAAAATTAATATTTATCATTTTTTCTCGATTTTCTCCGAATTAGGGGAAAACGGAGAAAATATCAAAAATTGGGGGAAAAATTCGACCAAGGATGGGAAACGAATCAGCGAAAAGATTGAAAGAATTTTGTTCAGATACTGAGCTGAAGATAATCGGGCTAACGATGCATATCGGAGATGAGATTCGCTTGACCTTGATTTTAGGACATGATTTGGTGGCTTTATCTCCAAATCATCACTTTCCAATTATTTAAACAATTGAAATCTGATCAATTGGAAATATTAAAAGAAGATGCGCGTTTCACGGATAGATGTTAGAGAATGCCCATTTCGAAGAGTTCGACACGTTTAATAAATTCCCAATTTAAACATTTTCGTAAGTTGAATAAAATCCGCTCAGGAATAAAAATAGAAATGTGAGAAATTTAGCAGGGACGAACTCAAATTTAGCTCCAGTCGATATCTTTGGTTACACGAAGAATGCTGTACTTAATACGGTAATTAAAAGTAAAAAAAAAATAACTGGCGTGTTTCGCGATTCTTTATAAAAATCTGCGTTAACTTGCTGCATTTTATTGTTTGTTCTTTGACTAAGAGTAACTCTAAGACTTTTTGATTGAATTTCCAAAAATTTCGAAGATCAACGTTCATTTTTGATGTCTAAAAATGAGTCACTATCATTCAGCACTCGTTGATAAGGCACTCGATCCTCAACTGAATTTATGCATCTGCAGAGATAAAAAAAATGATAAAAAGAAAGGGATTTCAAAAACTGCGAAATTAGTAACTACGAGAATACTGTACAGGATGTTATCACAAGAATATTGCTTACTTAAACGATAAAACTGCAGAGAGAAAAAAATTATTTAAAAAAATAAGAATGTCAAATACTGCGAAATTAGTAACCACGAGAATACTGTACAGGATGTTATCACAAGAATATTGCTTACTTAAACAATAAAACTGCAGAGAGAAAAAAATTATTTAA
>JAPYZJ010004032.1:0-16108 GCA_030522765.1 Ophioninae sp. B BG-2022a | reverse complement strand
AGCCGGTCCCAAGTTCACCTCCCGGCAGCGGAACGAGTTCCATCGAAAAATTTCGAAGAAAAATCTCGACCGCTACCGGGATTTGAACCTGGGACCTCCTGATCCGCTGGCCGCTAGTCGCGCCTTACCCCGCACGGCCAACGGAGCAGTTCTAGTTTTTTAATCTATTATTTTTATTTAGATTCCATTTACAAAATCTATCAAGTTTACGGATAGTACGTTGCTATCCGGTATCCGGCCGGATAGTTAAAAAATGGGCCGGATAAGCCGGATACCGGATAGCAACCGAATATTTTGGGCATCTCTAGTTCTCGCTCTGCCCAGTGGGGTTATGGCATGAAGAAATGGTGGGTTCTCACTCACACCTACAGGTTTCCTTGTGCTTGGGGTACTCCGAATCCGGATACAAACTATATTTTTAAGCTTTTTAATTTTGCCGTATAAAGAGCATTTTTACTCATATCATTTTTATTTATTGCGCTTTTAATTGTTAAGACTAGTTGACTGCGCACACTTAACCGAACACCGACCGTCGGTATATAGGAAGTACGGTACACACAACTTCCGGTTTGCGCCTATGAGAGAAGCGTATCTCGCGTCTGCAGAACGAAAACTCACTTTATACCATTACCATCATAAAGATATTTCGCGAATCCGCAGTGAAAACGGTGAATTCGTTATTTAACCTCAACAGGTTATGGGCCCAGAATCACCGCGCGAAAAAGGGTTTTGTGAGAAATTTACCGAACTCGTACAACAAGCGTTGCCTCCTTCTCATATGTTTTTCCGCGCAAACTACCAAATAATTGAGAGCGAACTCGCACGAATTATCAAGCTCAAAAACATCGAAAACTGGAGCACTTGGAAATTCCAAATTCGGGTAGTACTAAACGCATCAGACGCGTGGGACGTCACGACCGGCGTAAGTGTAAAGCCCGAACCTCTTGGCGCGGGATCAACGGAAAACGATCGGGTTCAATACGCCAGAACGATTGAGGAATGGCGCAAAAGAGATGCGGCGGCGAAAAAGGTAATCGTCACAACGATCGGTCCTCAACCCACTTTGCTCATCATCGACTGCGAAACAGGAAAGGAAATGTGGACGCGGCTAACGAGTGTCTACGAACAAAAATCGGAAGCGAGCGTCCACATGCTGCAACAAAAGTGGTTCACAATGGAAAAGGTGACGTCGGACAATATAGCCTCGTACATCTCGAAACTGGAGGACATGGTATATCGTCTAAGAGTAATGAGTGAGGAAATATCCGACTCAATGATCATAACGAAAATTCTGCTCACCCTCCCCAGCAGCCTCAAGCACTTCATCAGCGCGTGGGAATCCGCGCCCGCCACGGAACGTACCCTGGTAAACTTCACTTCGTGACTATCCATAGAAGAAGCAAGGAACTGTTCCCGGATCGAACACGAGGGAAACGCGCTAGCCTCGAAATCTCAGCAAGGCAAGCGAAGGTACAACCGAAGCAGCGGTAACAAGAAGCATGCTCAAAAACCAGACAAGTGTTTTAAATGCCACCAATCCGGTCATTGGCCGAGGGAGTGCACGGAACGGAAAGCGAGTGACGGATGCGAAGGCTACGGCAAGTCCTGTGGAATAGGCTTCGTAAGCGAAGCCCTCGCTATGGCGCACGACAAGAACGCCGATGATAACAAATGGCACCTTGACTCAGGGGCAAGCGATCATATGTCCAACAAGCAAGGATGGTTCATTAGCTTCGAGGCCTTCGATCGTGAAATGCTGGTACGCGTTGGAGATGGAGCGTACATTAAAGCTCACGGAAAGGGAAACATAAACATCTCCACGTTCGACGGTTCAAGATGGAATGAAAACCATTTGAAAGACGTCCTCTACGTATCAAAGTTACGGTATAACCTGTTTTCAGCGGGAGCGGCCATGGATAAAGGCATAGAAATGCGATCGGACAATACCACGTGCGAATTTTTCAAGAGCGGGACCGTCGTTGCAGTGGGAGAACGGCAGAAAAGGCTGTTCGTGATCAGATTCCGGATCGCTTCGCCGACAAATAAATACAACGACGGGGCCAGTTCATCAAAGGTAACACAAGGCAATGTTGCGACCGCGAACACTCGTTGAAATCTTGGCACGGTCGGTTGGTACATCAAAACTACCGACAGGTAAAGAGGATCCTTAAGAATCTTAAAATTGAGACAAGAGACTCGGGTGTGCCGTTTTGCGAAGAATGTACTATCGATGAGACGCCACAGACTGCCCTTTCCGACGAATACAACACGAACCACTGAAATCGTCGAAATCGTACACGCTGACATCTGCGGTCCGATGCAGAATGTATCCTTCAGTGGAGCCCGATACTTTCTTTTTCTTAAGGATGACTACTCACATTACAGGAGCGTCTACTTCATCGCCGAAAAATCGGAAGTGATGCGTTGCCTTGAGGCTTACTTCAAAAAGGTTGAAAAACGATGTCCACGAGGTGTTCAAACTCTACGCTCTGACAACGGCCTCGAATTCGTGAATAACAAAGTTGCAGGGCTCACTCAACACCATGGGATCACTCACTAGAGAACGATCGCGTATATTCCTGAGCAAAACGGCTTGGCTGAGCGTGAAAATGGCACCATCGTCGAGGCTGCCCGCACAAGCCTCTATGCGACAAATCTCGGAAAACGATTTTGGGCGGAAGCCGTGAATACCTCTTCATACGTCCTGAATCGTTCGGGAACGAGTAACGTCGATGACCCGACTCCATACGAGCTTTGGTATCGGAGAAAAGCTAACATACCGAACCTACGAGTTTTCGGAGAAAAGTTGCTCTTTTTTCCGAAACACCCCGAAAGGAAAGAGGCGAAAATGGGATTACAAAGCCAAACACGGAATCCTTGTGGGTTACGATGAAGATGCAAAGGGGTATAGAATATGGTATCCAGACGAAGAAAAGGTGAGCCAGAGACGTCGTCTTCACTTGGGAAGACGCATTGCGAGGAGAAGAGAGCAACCAAAGCTAGGACGACACGCGGATCGGCTCTCTCGAGAACAACGTCACAGACACCAAACCCGAAAATCAAACCATAGAAGCACCTGATCTACAAGGAAGCGTCGAGATCAAAGGCGGGAACAGGGCAGCGGCTGTCGATGAGATCGAGGATGAGAATCAAATTGAGGATTGTCATACGGAGCGAAGAGGCGAGAGAATCCTTCGGGATCGGACGAACCTGAGACCACCTGTTATGTGGAACCGGTGGATGGGTGGTGGATCGCCAGACTATTTCCAAATGAATGGTCGAGAGTTGCACTGAATTTATAGATTATCGTTTATCACGTAAGGAGAGTTTGATCGGTACAGAATTAAGTGGGTAAGCTCTACGATTGCGATACGCGCTCCTACTCTACTATTCGCAGCGGTTCGCAGGACGTAAAGTTACACGCGCGTGCCTCGGTCCCAAAATCTCCGGTCTTCGCGAACGATTTGCGACTATCGTTCCTTCTTCTTGCCGAGGTGTTCCTAGCCTCTCTTCGCGCCTTCTCCCTTTTTCACGTGGGAGTTTCCTCCGGTTATCGCGGGATAGTTTTCCGCTGCTTCGATGTGGAAGACGGAAGAGCGATCACCTGTATTTCCCCCACAGTGATACCGGCAAACCTGGCTAAGGCTCAGGTTATCGTTTCGGCTGTGGGAAAAATACATAGAGCGGATAAGAACCCGCGGAGATTCCGGTCCTCTATCGGATTTCCCCGGAGCGGCATGTCTCACGAGAAGAGGGTGTCAAGGCCCATCGACCCATGCCTCGCGATGCGGCGACGTCTACCACAACGACCGAGGGGCCCGCACCCTGGCTAACACACCGGCTAGATACGACGGTTTCGTCAACATCGACGACGCACTCGTAGTCGAATGTCGAGAGCTATTAACCTTCGAAGAAGAAATCGATAGCGACGATTCCGAAAAGTGGCGAAAGGCGATGGATGATGAGATAGAATAGACAGCAGATGGTCATACAGGTTAAAACGCCATGAAAACGGTAACGTGAACCGATTCAAGGCCAGGATGGTGGCCGTGGCCAAAAACAGGGCATTGATTATCAAGAAACCTTCAGCCCCGTTGTTCGTTTCGACTCCATACGCGCGGTTCTCGCGACTGCTTCAAGAGAGAAGTTGAAAATGCGACAGTTCGACATTAAAACCACATTCCTATATGGTAAGATCAACAAGGCTATCTATATGCGATAACCCGAAGGATATGCGGACGGAACGAGGAAGATTTGCAAGCTGAACCGTAGTCTCTACGGACTGAAGCAGGCATCCCGATGTTCGAATCAACGGCTTACCGACTTTCTCAGAAAATTCGACCTAAACGCTAACGATGAGACCCTTGCTTGCTCACAGGTACTAAAACCGACAGAAAACTTATACTAGCAATTTACATCGACGACGGACTCGTCGTGGGATACGACCACAGCCTAATCGATCAGCTGCTTAGTGAGCTGCGACAGGAATTTGAGATAACCAGCGACGACGTGAAGCTATTCCTAGGGATGCAGATTCAACGGGGCATCGACGGATCCATATTCGTGCACCGGGAAGCGTACACGCAACGTTAGCTGACCTGTTTCCGCATGGCCGATGCAAACGCAGTGTCAATACCGGCCGATCCACATTTTGATCCATCCCCGAAAACGCATCCAACAGGTGAAGATCAGAGAATTAAAAGAATTAAAGAATTAAACAGCAAAGAATTAAAGACAAAGAATTAAAAGCGTACAGTGATTCGGACTACGCGGCAGAACCTGAAACACTACGATCCACAACGGGATACACCATCAACATGGGGCACGGAACCATATCCTGGAACTCGCAACTCCAACGAAGCGTGGCCCTGTCGACCACCGACGCCGAATACGTGGTAGCATGACCCGCGGTGAAAGAGATCGTTTGGATGAAGAGGCTTCTCAGTGGCCTATCCAGTTCTGAAATTGATACAACGCTATTCCTCGATAATCAGAGTGCCATACAACTGATAAAGGATCCCGTATATCACAAGCGAACCAAGCACATAGAGGTGCGCTACCATTAGATTCGCGAACGATTCGAAGCCGGAGAATTCACGCTTGAATATCTCGCGACCGACGATCAAGAAACTGACATCTTAACAAAAGCTTTGACCAGGCAAATATTCCAAAGGCTCCGGGACAAACTTTGCCTAGAACCGGGGAGCAACTAGAAATAGAAGCTTGGACGTGCACGGAGCCAAAGTGGGAGTGTTAAGACTACCCAGATAACCACGTACCGCTCGCGTACCGCTCTGGTGGAGTACGCCGTACCGGTACTGTACCCTCCACGTACGTGCATACAGTACCTGTACAATACCAGTACGGCGTACTCGACGGCGTACTCGACGGCGTACCGCTCCCGTAGAGTCACGGTACCGCTACGGTGGAGCCACGGTGGACTCACCGTGGAGCCACTGTGTATTCATATGGAGGGTATTTTACTGTCACGGTGCTAGACGTTGGGCTCACGGCGAATCGTACGCGAGCGGTAGGGCGTACTCCACGGTGACTTCCACCGTACCAGTACGCCGGTACCAGTACGGTACCATCTCATTGTAGCAGTTCGGTACCATCAGAATACTGATATAGTATCGTTACAATATTGGAACAGTACCACTGCTTTACAGGTATCGTACTATTGCTGTATTTATACCAAACGCTTAAAATGTTGGTGCATTGCTGTTAGCATACTAGCGTCGTACTATAACCGTGCCGGTATAATATCGACATACGAAATAACTTATCGTACGTATACAGTACGGCCAATAAATTTTGTTTTTGCATTTTTTTCTTGTTGTTTTCACTATAAAGGATACACACAATTATATTTTATTTGCAAAGCTTATATTTAATTTTTTTACACAATAGATTCAGGTACATGTACATTTTTTACAAAATACAATCATTTTTTAGATACAAAATGTATACAATTATAAAGAAATCCTTCTCTGCTTCGCCTAGTGTCCACTGTCGTTCTACGAAACGTGAAATTCGTTACGACACCTGCACACCACGTCAACTATCACCGGCACGACACCCTGTCACCCGCTTTACACCACGCTTTAATTTGTTGAAACAAAAACTATGAAGAACACTTGCAAATCACAGACAAATTATATCGATTTGCATTCCCGCCCTCTAACGTTCAAATACACTCGCGAATTTTTTTTTTCTAAGGAAAAAACGATTTAGCTCGAGCAAATCGTTTCTATCAGCTCCGTCATTGAAGATGGCGGAATTCTATGGACCTCGTGTCACGTCGCTCGTCGTAGTCTACTAAGCATAACACGCGTAATAAGCGACCAATGGCAGCTTCGGTGTCGTACGGGTACGTTAGGGTTTTTAAATTCCAAAAGTTTGAATTTCATATGACTTTGCTCTTGCCCTGTGTCTAAGTGATGTAAAATTTATCCGTGTCGAATTTCAGGACGATCGGATGATATTTACAGGTTGCACACTTTGAACAGTTTATGACTTGGTTTTGTGTATTACTAATTTTGAAGTATATCGGAAACACTAGTTCTAATTGATTGATTTCTTTTATTGCAGATAATTAATATATAAAATGGCAACTAACTGATCCGTTGGCCGTGCGGGCTAAGGTGCGGCTAGCGGCCAGCGGATCGGGAGGACCCGGGTTCAAATCCCGGTATCGGTCAAGATTTTTCTTCGAAATTTTTCGATGGAACTCGGTCCGCTGCCGGGAGGTGAACTTGGGACCGGCTGTACTGGCAAGGGTTTGCCGCAGTTTCCCTATGCCCGTGCCAGAAATGGCACGGTGAATACGGTACAGAGGGGGTAAGTCGGCTGTGGCCGCAAGGGGAGGGGCCAGGAGGAATCGAGGTGGGGGGATAGGAGGAAAAACAAGGCGAAACAGGAGGAAACAAGGTGGGGAAAACAGGAGGAAATAAGGTGGAGTGAAAAACAGGAAGAAACCGAGAGGAGGTGAAGGGACCGTAAAAACCCGAAGGGTGTACGGGATGGAACAACAATAAAAAAAAAAAAATATATATATATATATATATTGAAACGTTTCGCACTTTCGAGGGCTTCCTTTTAGCGCTCGAAAGGCGAGCGGTCTTCAGCCGCGCTTTCCCGAGAGAGCGAGAGAGCGCGAGATCGCCTTTGGCCTTGTCGTTTGGTATTCTGTCTTGGTTTTTGGAGCAAGCAATGAAGGAGTAGGTTTCGGTGGAAAATTAGTTTCTTTTTTTTTGAAGATGCCTCAGCTGTTCGTGCGTCGTCCGAAGACGTCGACTGGATCCATCATCATCGGCATTGACGTGGTGGATCTTTAATAGCTGGGTTGTCGTGATAATGAAAGTTTTGACTCGAAGTTATGGCAAAAGGATTTGACTCTAAATTATGGGAGACAGAAAGGGTTGTGGTGCGGATTTGGTGAGTTTTATCTGTGGGATGGCTAGAAAAGATTGTGGAGGTTAGAATGTGGTTTTTTTTAGTGGTTTGACGAGGGAAAGTCGTGATTAGGTTAGTTGCGTCCGGGTTCGCGGTTTTCGCGCAACGCGAATAGGTTTCTCGGGTGCGATGCCGGGAAACCGAAATGTGACTCTATCGGATTATAATGTGGGATTACTTGCCCATTATATGTGACAAGGAACCCACATAGCGGGACTCTCTGCATACGGAGAGATAGCCTACGGTTTGCCAATGCCGTGACTTACATTTTACTTTCAATCATCGATTCAAGGGAAAAATGAATCGTGAGGGGGAATTGGGTTGAAATCGCGAGGTCCGCTGTGAAGCAGCGAGGCCTCTAAGGGATTGTGAAGAATGGTGTTTCCCGTGACTTAGAGGAAATCGGGATTTCCGAGGGACATGTCCCCCGGCATTCCTGCCTAAGATCACCTCGTATTCATCCTTATCGAAGGATCAGACGTCCAGCGCCATGCTGGGGCTTCACCAACGATAAGGTCCTACACCCGTTGCAGGGACGAAGTTAGGATGTGGAGCGGTGCTCCTGGAGATGATCTCTACGTGAGTTCTGGTTACTGTGAAATTTGGTGACGAAGAACTGTCGATCCTCGCGCGTAGGCCCTTAAATAGGCTACGCGGTGATAGGGGAAATACCCCTTTCTCTGTCGCTTACTTGTATCTTTGGTGGGATTTTCCCCGCGTCAGATCCGTTTGGCGAAGGCATGATAATCGTAGAAGGGGGGGGGGTCTTCGTTTTCGCCGGCGGTACGCTGGTCTTACCGAGCGTCCCGTTACAATATATTGTGACGGCGATTTCCTGTCCTCGCCCCTTCCCGACCCACAGCGCGGTCTAACCCTGGGGAGAAGAGACCCGACGGGCGAACCGGGGCGCCAGGTACCGAAGTACCACCGACTAACGGTCGGCTTCTTTGTTTTGGCCCGCCCGGCACGAGCCGTAGGTGACGATCCTTCCCCAAGGATAGACGCGGCGGCGGTCGAGGCGGTCCGGCTAACTCTGCTCGCCAGAGGAAGATTGTAGAGGGGTCGGGTCGAATATGATATACACGATCAAGCGGCAGGAATAAGGGTCGCGGTTAAGGGGCATCAAATGAATAAACTCGTCACGCAGTAATCCTTTGACAATTAATTCCGTTTATTCGGCAGACAAAATTACAGGCTCTCATGCCCGTGCGGGGACGCGGGGGGTTCGTTCGAAGCGCGAGCGTCGTCGTCGTCGATTCGCTAAGTCGGCGCGGGGTACTTTTTAACTGGACGGTCGTCGGATACAAAATTACGCGTACGGATCGAACCACGCCGGTCGGCCGTCGTGTCATTGAAGTAAGGTCGCGTCGAGGTCGGTGAATGCGAGGTACGCGTGCGCGTAGAGCCACGCAGGTAAGCATTCAGGTAGATACTGTAAGGTCTCGTCAAAGCAAGCCAATGCGAGTAGGCGTGCAATCAGAGCAACGTAGGTAGGCATTCTCATAGGTAACGTAATGTCTGGTCAAGGTAGGCGAATGTGAGGTAGGCGTGCAATCAGAGCAACGCAGATAAACTTTCGGATAGGTAGCGTAACGTCTCGTCAAGGTAAGCGAATGCGAGATAGGCGTGCAATAAGGGCAACGCAGGTAGGCATTCTGATAGGTAACGTAACATCTGGCCAAGGTAGGTGAATGCGAGGTAGGCGTGCAATCAGCGCAACACAGGTAAGCATTCGCGTAGCTAACGTAAGGTCTTAAGTCCGGTCATCGGTCGGTAGCGCGGTAGGGGTGCACCATAGGTGACCCAGGTAATCGGTCCGTCCGAACGTATAAAAAAAAATACAAATGCCAAATACGAGGTGTTCCCGAATATTCGCAGAACGCGCTAACGTGAAATGGTACCGATCGTAGAGAGAGAAAACGGGCGAGAGTGAACGGGCTATCTACGAGTCTCGACGGCCACGCGAGCCCGAACTTGCGAAACATAAACACGCGCACAATAGAGAAAGGGGAGGTAGCACGTAACAAAGAGGTAACGGGCGAGCGTGGTAGCGCGCGCGAGTGAGCGAGAGAGAGAGATAGAGGGCGCTCGGCTCGCCGATCGCCCCAGCCTTACAACGCGGCACTTGCGGGACAAAGAAATAACGAAAACACTGAAGTCGTAAATCCTTCTAAAACGTGGAACGCACTACTCTATTACTTAAAATAACGCGACACAGCATAAATCTTGGCCTGCGGATTTCGGATTTACTCAACATCGTTCCCTCGTAACGAAACTTCGCCTCATGGCGCACTCGGTCCGTACCGAAAAAAAAATGGGAATGACTCTAAACTAATCAAAACCATCATTACTAAAAGGAGGTTCCGAAATCCGCGCCCTTTGCGGGAATAAGTGGAGGCGAAACGGGAATCGAGCTCACAACGCTGGTCAAAGGGGTCCAGTTGCTCCTGGTGCCTCGTCGCCAGCTCCCTGATGGGTGGTCCTGGCTCGATACTTGACTTGGTCACTTTCACTTTACTTCTGGGGTCTCGGTCGTCGACTGCAGAAATTCTTGCGCGAGCGTGGGTCCTTCGTTCCCACGGTTCATCCCCACTTAGGCACCCACCACGGCGAGGCACGCGACCACGTGATTGCCTGTCCATTCGCGCGTAGGGTCCACGGCGCTACTTCCTTACGCGGATTCGGCTCTATTTTCAAGTGCGGTCTTGGCCCGCTCACCGCGCCACCCCACCCATCCACGCCTTACATCCGCAACTACAACGTACGACTCTCTCTGGCTTGCAGCCCAGCTTATTTACACCTGGGCCGGATACCACGCCCTCACAACTTCTATGGGCGACAGGGTATTGAGGGAGGCGAAATATTCCCGCTTCCCCCCGAAGAATGGTCGACTTACATGCGTAGCCTGGAGAATCTGCGGGAGAGGGTACGGTACAATTTAGAGGAAGCGTGCCGGGATCGGTCCGAACTTTATAACAAACATAGTCTGTTAGTGTCCTTTAAGGTGGGGGACCTAGTATTGCGAAGGTTCCGAATTCTCTCTTCATCCGTCCAATACATAGCCGCGAAACTAGCACCCCGATATCAAGGGCCCTACGTGGTCAGCAGAGTTAGGAGTCCCGTGGTGTACGAGCTCACCGATCGCGAAGGTACCATAATCCCCAAGGTCTCCTTAGAAGACCTCAAACCTTATAATTCCCGTGATTCTGTTTCTCCGAACCATCAGGGCGGATACTAGGAAGACGGTCCTGACATGGGTGATCGGCCGGGTGCTGAGCCCGCTACTCTATGAGCAGGACAGGATCCAGGCTGGCGGGGTCACGCTTTCGTGGATGTTGTCCCGGGAGCTAGTGGACAATTTGCCCCTGATGATGGGCGAGGCCCGAACGAAGGGAATTCCCGCCTGGCTAGCCGACGGGATGAACGGGGTTCTGGAACGATAGTCCGAGGCCTTGGCCGAAGAAGTCGCGGCCGAAAGTAGCCCGGGAGTTGAGGACACGGGACTGACGGCGGGGAGCAACGTCCAAGAAAAAGAACCCGAGCGAGATCGCAAAGAGGGGAAGGATGCGGAGCCTCTTGTTGAGGTCACGCCCCCGCCTCCGGAGACGCCGGCGGTCGAAGCCGAGGACGATCCGGAGCGGGTGGTCATGGCAACGGTATCGGGAGAAAAGGGTCCGGAGAGCGAACCGGAGGAAGTCGTCCCGAAGTCGGGACCGTCGCGGGATAGGGCTCGGGCCGTCCATAAAGGGAAAGGAAGGCCGCCGAAGTGCTGGAATTGTGACGACCAAGGTCACGCCCGTTTGGCCTGCCCGAAGCCCCGCCGTAGCGAGCCCTTGTGCTTCGCGTGCGGTCGAGTAGGGGTCACGCTGAAGTCGTGCCCAAGGTGCAGCGGCTGGTGGTATGCTGCAGGGGCCGTGAGGCCAAAGATCGCGCTCGTCGGGAGGATGGAGGGCCCTTGGCCGGAGATTAGTCCCGTGGGGAGATTGTCTTGGCGAACCGCTGCCGAATTTCTTTTTTTTTCTCTTTTCTATCTTTTTCTTGCGTTTTCGTTTCCCACGCCGCTTCTGTTCGTCGGCATTATTGTTATCATTATTATTATCATTATTAATATCATTATAATTATCATTATAACTACCATTATCGTCTAAACTATAACTACCTCTTTTGTCGTCTTAAAAGGTGCTTTGGTAACCACTGAATAAAGGTGTTGGATTGATCAATGTGGAAAGGTGGTGTGTTTATCGTTCCCGTTAACCCTGGGAGGGTTGGTTATTGGGTGGTTCCGTTTCCGCGCTTGTGATTCCGGGCAAGGCGTGCTGGGGAATGGACCGCCGCTTCCACGGAGCTGAGGCCTTATTCTTATTTATTCTTGTACGATAATTTTTGTTTCCTTCTTTACTGCTATTTGCCATTAAGGAAGACGTCGAGGTGGCTTCGCCACGCGGTCATGGTGGGATTGGCGCGGCGGTGCGGTCATGGCGTCGGCCGAGGGCGGCCGATGTGTAGGAGGGGGTTGTTGTGACGTGAATTATTTCTGTCCTCCCCCTCAGCAGTCCCTATGTTTGACGCCGAACCACGCGACCATGGCGAGATCCCCGAGGCGTTTCCTATACCTAGAAATGCGTTAACTCGCCGCTCTATTTTGCTTTTTGTATCCCACGATGCCGTGAGAGAGAGAGAGAGAGAGAGAGAGAGAGAGAGAGGAGGGAGAGAAGCAGTTCAGAGACGCGGGCGCTAACGCGCAAAGCCAAGAAAACGGCGGGAAAGTCGTGCGGTCCTACTTCCGCTCGGCGTGGCTCGCCGATCGGCGACTAGAGCGACAACGTATGGCTCGGTCTTCGGCGGGAAGGATTAAACGAGGATCGGGAAATAAATGGGAATGACACTGCGATCGCAGTCCCGGCGATTTCCACATGTAGTTGCGTTTCTCCCCTGTATTGTATTCGGCGTCATCTTAAGCGAACAGATGCGGGGGGAGTACTGTCGGGGTATATGTCGGCCTACCCCTTGTCGATAATCTCGCATTTGTAATTCGCGCGTTAAAAATGCGGCGTTTTCCCGAATTAACCAGAGGTCCGTTGCTGCCCCCTAATCAAACCCACGTGGTTTAAGAGTAACATAGGGGGAGGGAATCACGCTTCGGGGGGGTCGGCGAAAAAGGAGGTTCGGGATCTTTTTGCGAGGCGTCGAGTCGAACGGATGTGTGGACCTCCGAGAAAACGACCCAGGGGAGACTATCGGTGAGCCTGGTCGTACTTTCGCGCTAAGTCCCGAGTCACCTGTCGGTCGCGAGTCTATCCACGCGGGTGAGACGCAGAGTGGCCATGGCTCTTTCGCGTCTATTGTAAATTTATTGTAGAATCTCTCCGCGATCGGGGGGACGCGTAACAGTGGTGCGTCCTGCCGAGGGACGCTTAACAGTGGGGCGTCTAATCGCGGGCGCGTAACAGTGGTGCGCCGTGCCGAGGGATTCGCGTCGTGGTCACGCGCAGAAAGTTCCGTCGCCGCGAGGATCTCGATCTCAAAATTGTGTGTGAGTGCCCGTAGGGAATTATCTTCGATCGAATCGGTCGCGGCACGTGGTTAGATCTCGGTCACGTGTCTGTGTAAGTGGGTGTGTGTTTAGATATATTGTTAGAGTTAACGAGAGCGAGAGAAATAAAACTGTTAATTGTGTTCGAAACAGTGTTCGTGACGAACCACCCCCTCTACCATCCCCCCATGGTTGCGGCGAGGCTGGGCATCCCCCCTCCTTTCCGCTTCATCTCGGCGAGCCGATTCTCGGCTGGCGCCCACTAATAGAAATCGCCGAGGAGGGCGAGAGGGGAGTTTTGTGGCCGCGCGTCATTTGTCATTCCCCCCCCCCCCCCAAGAATTTTCGGTCACAGCACTTACAATTTCCCTCTTCACTAAGCAGTTGAATTTTCCTCAACGAAAGTTGAACGAAATGACAAGAGTTGCACACTTTGTTAGCCTTATATATGTGCGCTTTTGGCATGAGGTGATTGTAAGTAGATGTGCTCCAAAAATGATTTGGATATGATGCAACTTCTAAAAGCTTACCCTGATAAAGACGTCCAAAAAAGTGCCCTTGCTGTCGCTAAGAGGCACCTGAGGTACCTATCCGAAACTAACGTGGGATTGGCTTTTGTGGATGAACGTATTCCTAAGACTGTAAAGGAGAAAATGTTCCTAAATTTTTTAGACCAACAACCAGCAAAGAAAAAAGAAACTAAACGATTAGAAAACAAAACCTTCGTTTTTGAAGGGAAGGATCTCAGCGACTTTGTTACTGAAAACACAAAAGTTTTCTTAAAAATTTTTGGAATTCACGACATCACCGAATCTTGTACTGAACCTTTCCAAAGTTATGTTGATGCCCTCAAGGTTGTTAATGACACTGCAGAGAGAGGAATTGCATTGATAAAACAGCTTAATGAATCAGCAAGAGATGAACAACAAAAACAATTCTTACTAAGGGTCGTCGAACATCACAGGAAAGCCGTCACTAAACGAACAAAAAAGAATATCTCATCGTTCTCAGTTGAATAAGTGATCAAATGTGTAGTTTTCCTACTAAGAGACTATCTACCTATCCATTATTCATAATTTTTTTAGTTTGTGATTTGTATTTGCAGCAAACAAACCAATATAAGTTGAAAAATCGATTAAATTTTTTTTTTTCTAAACTGTTCAAAGTGTGCAATCTCTAAATATTATCCAATCACCTCCAAATTTCACATGGGTAATTTACACATAACTTAGACTCAAGGCAAAAGCAGAGTCAGCAATAATTTTACATTTTATTTTTTGCCATACAAAATGAAACACCCTAGGGTACGAATCCTACGATTTGAAAAATTCGTACGCGACCGGTACGTTGTAGTGGATAAGTACGGCGTACTGCCCGCGTACCGGTACGGTGGGTACGCCGCGGAGTACGGCCTACCGCTCGCGTACCGGTACCTTACCAGTACGCCGTGGAGTGCCCTAGGGCAGGGCTTCCCTAACTTATTAATCACGCACCTCCTTTCTAATTAACAAAAATTTCCGCGCCCCCTTGTCCTGATAATACATATAATTGTAAACTATAAACAAAGAGCTCGGACGGCCGAAAAAAATGAACTCTTTTTCGTAAATGTTTTCAGTAACTTTTAAACCTATGTATATTACCAAGTTTGTGTGAAATACGTACATAGGGCGTAAATGCAAGAAATGTGTAATTAAGGTCCTTACTGGCCCACGCCCCCCTTTGCAAGTCTCTGCACCCTTGGGGGGCGCGACCCCACTTTGAAAATCCCTGCCCTAGGGGAATCGTATGCTAGGCTATCTGGGTAGTTACTTTCGCACACGTAACCGAAAACCGACCGTCGGAATATAGGTAGTACGG
Source organism: Ophioninae sp. B BG-2022a (assembly GCA_030522765.1). NCBI lineage: Eukaryota > Metazoa > Arthropoda > Insecta > Hymenoptera > Ichneumonidae > Ophioninae sp. B BG-2022a. Next base: position 1,263 of record JAPYZJ010004032.1, on the reverse strand, counting down.
TACGCTACTATACGTGCCTTTACCTAACGAGGATTCCCGAATCAGGAAGCCCACCATCTTGATTTTCTTTCTTCACAACTTCCGGTTCGCACCTATAAGAGAAGCGTCTCTCGCGTTCACAGAACGAAAACTCACTTTGTACCATTAACATTATAAATACATTTCGCGAAACCGCAGTGAAAACGGTGAATTCGTTATTTAACCTGAACATTAACCGATGTCCATGGCACGAACAATGGATCATTTTTGCATGTAATTTTAAAATTGAAAATAAATTGCACAGCGTGCGACGTTTTACCTTGAAAACATAACTGATTTATAATGTCGCAAGAATGTTCATGCAAAAAAATATGTTGTAGCACTGCAAGTGTTTTTCTATTCTCATTAGATTATGTTAAAAAGAAGTGGGCCTTTAAATTCCGTTAAATGCGTCCTACTCGGTCTTTACAATGTTATTATGAGTCCCGGTTATTTTAATTGCGATTTTGGTCACCTAATCATATTACATCCATGTAATTTATCCTTGAAAAATAAAAGGTATGTGCTGAGTCAATTAAAAGGCTGGATATTTTTGTTAATTTTCTGGGTGAAATCGCTGTACTGCATGTTCGTTCGAGTTTTCAATTTTTGTTCGAAACATATTTGGATATTTCTTGAATACAATAATTGACGTGAAAATGACAAAAAGTATTTTTTTTCCACTTGTATAGACAAAAATAATTATTTGCAATTCTTTTTTTTTGACATTTTATGATGATTGTTAAAATTTACATAGAAAAAAAAAGGAAACTGTTGATGGGAAAAGAAAATTCTTCGACATCGTTATTCGATCTACGGAGCTCCAGTCTTCAATGTGCGATCGCCTCTTAAGTTATGAGCATAGGTCTGTGCAAGAGGGAGCGACAGAGGTTCACCGAGCCTTGCGTACAGGCGCGAGTGAAACATCAGCAGATCGGCAAACAGCCGACGCGCTGCGTGTGTGCGGCACACGGATACAACGCCACGCACCCTGCAGCCGAAAATGAGAACTACATTTTATGTGCCGAACGTTAAGGGAATGACGAACACGCTCTGGGCCAGCTCGAAATTCCAAAAGCCAATTTCTCCCAAACCATTGAATCGATTTCGATGAAATTTCTTTTGTGTACTGAGGACGCTTGCTCGAAGAGGAACATGCTCGGCATTTTCCGAAATTTTGAAAAAAATTGTGCAGTTTGTGGTTACCATGGGAGAAATTGCGAGCTACACTCCATTGTATTGCAC
>JAPYZJ010004031.1:0-14646 GCA_030522765.1 Ophioninae sp. B BG-2022a | reverse complement strand
AAAAATATTAGCGCTCGAATACGTCAACTTGAGTGGAAAACTGATAAAATATTCTCTTTCCCTTCATAATCAAGTTTGGATTATCCAACTTTTGGATAACATGATCAAATGACACGTCTGAAATGTCCTTATCATCTGAAATGTCCTTATCACATTAAGAAAACAGAGTAGCGATAAAATTTTCACAACCAGTACATAAAAACAATAACCAATACACAAAATACACAGTCCCCTGTTATGTGAAACATTCCCCTGCTGAAATTTTAGACAGGGGACTGTTGCCAGGGGACTGTGTATTTCGGTTAGATTTCACAATATATATTAAAGGGATGTAAAATAGTTTTTTAAGAATCTACCCATCAGTTTAGGCATAAATAATACAAACAATAAACTATATATAAAATTTTTAAGTAATTAACACATATAATATTACTTACCAGAGGACTGTTTGTGATAGCAGTCCAAACGCGTATTCACCTTACAAATGACACTCTGACACTAGACAAATTGGCGCCCCGTCACCGCATTCAGCAAGGTTGTCAACTTCACACCAGTTACGTTTCATTTCACTCAAAAAACGTTTGTAAATATTATAGTTTTTTTTTAGGATGGATTTAAATTTTTGGCAGGGGACTGGTATAAAAGTTCTCGGGACAAAGTTTAGAGGAGTTTACTAAATAAATAAAATTTATAGTGAGACTATGTTTTACGAAAATAATGTAGTTCATTTTTTTTTTAATATTAACCGCCTAATGTATATAGTTTCAATAATTTCTTTGTAAATATCATTTTTAGATGGGGATGCAGTGACGGGGCCAGCCAGGGGACTGTATTTTTAGAGATTCTATCACTTCAAGAGAAAAACTTTGAACAGTTAGGGTTCTGAAAACAAAGGGCCTGTAAAGTTTTGAGATTAAAGTTTCATCAGGAGTGATTATTTTATAAATAATTAAAAGACTTTTTGAAAAAATCGGTCCGGACAGCCGATTACGAGATTACAGAGAATCACCCATGCCACTATTATATAAAATAAATGGTTTATTGCAAAAAAAATGTATTTCTTCTTCCGAGCGTCTTTCGTACTAACGTAGGTCGACACAGTATAAAAGTTTCTGTGGCTTTTTTCTTCGGCATCCCCGTCCAAACTGCATTCATAGCTTTTTTCATGTCCTCTTGTTTATAATTGATGTAGGGTTTTGACCCTGGAGTTTTTCATGCGCGCGCACCGTTTCTGAACCCTAACTACATAGAACCACAAGATGCAAACACAAAAAAAAAACAAAATCTAAGCTTTCCGGACTTTTATGTCATAATTTCTACAGGAATGAAGTTGTATCCAAGTAGCCCCACTTTACAGTATTTTTTCGTTCCTTCTGTTTTTTCGTTTACTTTAACGCGTTTCCGTGTCAACTCGTAGAGGGAAGACAAAATTGGGCGATAAGAAACATTGAAAAAATAGCGATAGGAACGAAGGAGAGGAGGAGGGAGCGAAGTTGAAAGAGGCGGGCGAGCGAGAGAGATAGCGAGAGAAACAAAGAGAGGCTCATTGTTCATGACACACGCGTTCTCTGAAACGTGTTATCGCGACATCCGTTCGTCGTCGACGGTGGTACATTAGATAGGATGGAAGAGAGACGAGTGATAGGGGAACGAGATTGGGTGCACTGTACTGCCTCCTCCCACACGGTGACGCGCACACTCGCGTCCTCGTGCCCGAGTCTAATACCTAATCGTGAATGGCGACTGCACGGAAGAATCTTTTCAGTTCTCGTTAAACCCGCGTATGACGCATCGTCCTCTCGTATCTTCGCGCTCTTCGTTCCGGACCTCTCGAACCCAACGGAAGCCTTGATTTCGCGAGTACGAGCTTTTCGAGTGTGAATCGACGATTCGACGTTTTTTTTTTTTTTTTTCAACTTTTTTGTTCTCCCAAAAATGTCGGTTACCAGAGACTTCAGGGTAGCTGCAAGAGCCCTCACGGGTCGCGAGTACCCGTGCAGAAATTTTTATAGGGATCCAATTGGATTCTTATATTCCTTCCCAATCCCTGATTCGGATCTAATGGGACATCGCATTGGGTTCCCATACGGGAACGTCTCGCTCGTACATCGGATTCCTATAGGGAATCCCTAATGGACTTGAAGTTCGCATCATTGCGACGCAACGAAATTTCTTTTCTCATTTTTTTATATCCTTAAATCTATTATTTGGTGAAATATTTTTTTTCATATTTGAATTCTATATCATCACAATAAATATTTGTATAATTATTAAGGTATTTTAATTACGATTACAGTGAAAAAGAAATAGAGAAATTGAAAAATAATTATTTTCGTTGTGTCGCAACGGTGCGAACTTCAACCTCTTAATCCCTATTGGATTCCTATGTACAAATCCTACACTGAAAAAAAAAATTCAGTTTGCATTATTCTTAATGTTTCATTTTTCTACAATTATTTACAAGTATTTAATGGTTTGAGTGGATTTAATGTTTTCAGGGAAGGGAGACGCGCAACAAGGCCTACGTTAAAAAAAGACAGTCAGTCTTAGCCAGCCGGACGGAGGCTCAAATGCTCTGGAGACAACTCCAGAAACATTTTTAATGGAGCAGCGCCGTTGTTCGGGTATTACAGCTTGAGAGACGAAGGATCATGATACACGCAATGGGAGACCGCGTGGCAGTTAGCCACGCGACGCGCCCCATAACTGCTCCCTCTTTCGGGAATAATTCGGGAACGACTCTTCTTCGCTTCGAAACGTTGCGATCTCTCCGATTCCGGAAGAAAATACTAGCCGGGTTTTGCGGGTACGGGGGGAGGGCGAGCTTTTCGAACGAGAATTCCGCGTCTAACGAAATTCTGTAGAAAAACTCAGCGGAATGTTCTTTGAAAGTCCGTAATGGTGTTCGGACTTGCCTCCTTTCTCCGTCCAAAGAGAAAGCCTACTCGATCGAAAGAGAGAGAGAGAGAGAGAGAGAAAGAGACAGAAATCGAGGTACAAGTGTGTCGAAGAGATTCGATGCGATAAATATACGGTGCACGGAGGATCATTGGCCGGCACGCTCGCGGCAAGGCTGCGGGCAAGGCGACCTCGGCGACTGTGTATCCTCGTTTCATTTCGGTTCGCGTCTTTTCTCCTCGAGCGAGTGTCGTTCCGCCGTCCTTACTTCGAGGCTCTGGACTCATTCCCGACCAAGAGTCCGGGCCCCGAGCCAAAAAAACTCTATCGCGAACTTTAATCGCGTATTCGTACGCGTATACCTATTTGTACGAGGAAAGTCGAACCATGAGGGTGTCGCTGCGATCTCGATACTCGGCGTTTCGTTTCACTCGAACCAATCTTCCGTCGATCGATTCTCGCGACGCTCGCAACAACCGCTGTCGCATCCGAGGAGCCAAGAGTTTGAGTACGGGGGAGAGGAAAAGGCGTAGGAGAGGTGTCTCCCGTGAGTTCGAAGGACGAGTATACCTGGAAATTCCAAGAGCGCGAGATAGTCCCGAGTAGAGCCGAGGAACGCGATAGAGAGCATCGCGTATGGACGAGATCTCAGCGACAGTCGTTCGCGCAATCTCATTACCATACGACCTTGGGGATCTCACGCAACCGGGCGAAACGACGCGGCGCGCGCCGAGTCAACGACTAGTGGGACCCGCTGAGATCGATTAAATACGGTCCCCGGTTGTACGGCTCAGGACCCCGGATTGCGCAGGCCCAAAGGCTTACGGAGAGTCATCTCGAAGGAAAAATCTGTAAAGCATAGTTTACACGAAGCCAACACTGGCTGCCAATAATACTGGCATCCAGCGCTAGCTTGGTTTTTGCCAAGTGTAAACAGTTTTTCAAGCCAAGCCAGCGCTGGATGCCAACGCTAGCGAGAATAGAGCCCCCGCCTATTTTTCGTGCCAGTGACCTCCGCCCGCATATCCCTCGAACCGCATCTCGCCAGTCACTGGCGAACGTTCGTACGGTGTGTGTATCTGTTTTTTTGTTTGGAATTTGGGCGCCAGCATTACTGGCTTCGTATAAACTCTGTTTTAAGCCAGCATTACTGGTTTCGTATAAACAACAGGGGCCAGGCCAACGCTGGCTTGCTGCAGGACTCGCGCCAGCATTACTGGCTTCGTATAAACTCTGCTTAATAGATTTGCCCACTGAGAATTCCTCAGGGATTTTTTATTCAGATGCGTGATTTGCGTTTAACGCTCGCCAAAGGCCTCATCTTACGAGGTCCGATCGACGTCGAATCGACAAGGGCAACCCGAATATTGAACTCTCTTTGGTTGAGAATTTACCAAAGGGCCCCGCCCGCATAGACAAAATTGAACGGCACTCATCCCGGCGTTCACCGTCGTGCAAGCCCAGATGTCTGGAAGCACTTTCCCAACAGCGACGATGTCTTCTCGCGATGGAAAAACTTGGATATGGGTCAGATGAATGCGGGAACAAAGAGGGAAGGCGCGAGAGGGCGACACCCAGAGAAAGAGAGAGAGAGAGAGAGGATAGAATCATTTGGACGTTCACTGAGGTGTGTGCCCCTCGTCGACCCGAATCGCGGAATAAATCTCCTCATCCGTGGTATTTCTTCTCCGTTTAATCGTCGCCCCGATCTTTCGGGCCGTGCGTCAATTTATTTGTCTTTCTCGATCTTTTTGAACGAACTTTGCACGTGCCAAACTTCGTTAAAGTTTGTTCCCCGTAGTCAACGGCGGCGGCGTCGTCGTCGTCGGCGTCGGCGTCGTCGTTGTTGTTAGCGGTGCTCGAGTGTCCGAGGGGAAGGCGGAGAGATACCAAGGGGGGTCCGAGGGAAGTGCACAAACGCGTGGGTGCTTTTGCCTCGAGACTAACGAGTTCTGTCACATTTAACATTCTAGTCCGTAGCAGTAATTCCCAGTGTGCGCACTAACCTCGGAGTTTTTTCCGCACGGGGGCGCTCGTGAGAGAGAGAGAGAGAGAGAGAGAAAGATATGAGAACGAGGCGGGGGCGGAGGACACTGGGAAAGAAGCGGTCGTTACAGGAGGCGGCTATGGGAGAGACCAAGGGGCGGTGGCTGATTTTCCAGTGAAGCTGTTTGAAATTCAAATATCCACAGATTCCACCAACCAATGAATACTATTAACCCAAATATTTAAATAATTCAAATGCACTTCTTCATTGGCTCTGATTCAATGTTTTCTCCAGATCCGCGTTCGCTGCCTGTGCCGTTTGTGAGTTTTGCGGGTTCGTCGAGTCAAGCGCTCGCGTTTATTACTAATGCCAGCAAAAAGCGACGAGATAACCGAAGAATGGCAAAAAAAAAAACTTCAATACCTGCTGAGAGCGCGTCCTTGAGCGTGGAGGTACGAAACTCACGAGAGCGAGAGGAGAGTGAGAGGGGGGTGTGAGAGGCTCGGAGAATTCGTCGATTTCGAAGAGGTCAAAACCCTCACCCAAATTTGCATCGCCATGACGCGTAAAACTTTGGCAAGGAATTTGAAATATTCAGGGTGTACGTATACGGGGTGTCGAGAGAGGTCATCGATCCTTCAAATATCTCCACGACTACTGGTGAGATATTCGAGGGAAGAGATAAGGATCGAGTTTTATCGTTTTTGAAAGATCGGAATTTTCGTGCAATTGATATTTCCGCAGTCATCCGGCGAACATCCGCCGAGGCCTCACCAATTTCGCTGGAACGAGCCGCTCGTTTCGTCCACGGTTGTATAACGTGACGACCCGAAAGACCCTCTGGATATACAGGGTCTTCCATCTGTGTTGCGAGGAACCAAAACGAGCCACGAACAATGAGAAAAATCGAAACGTCGAATGCCGGATTAACCTCTTCGTTTTCGGGATACCGCGTCAGAAATGGAATACCCCGTATATCTATGTACGCGCGAGACCTGTTTATGCCCATAAATAGCGAATCACTCGTGAATTTGCCCGTATCCTCCGATCATCTCTCGGGGTGTCGGAAGAGGAGTTTGGAACTCCGAGATAGCGAATGAATGGAGAAAAAGGGAGGTCTCTCCGCGATTCTCACCCCAGCCATCCCAAAAGTACTCACAGTCATTGTTACGCTCCGGTAGGGTCGAGCGGGTGAAGAGACAAGAGGAGAGAAGAGAAGGTACGAGAAACGAAGGGAAAGTGGCAAGGAGGGATGGGGGAGAGAGAGAAAGAGGCGCGGACCTTTCTCCAGCGCAATATGTTCGCTCTTCGACCCTGTCCCACTACTCCAGATGCGATTTGGCAGGCTGATAACTCGTGCTCCACACGCGTCCTACACGCCACCCAAGCCCTTTCTCTCCCTCGGTCTCCGTCTCTCCGCGTCGCCCTTCCTCTCTTGATCCTTCGGAGCTCGTAAACTTTACAACTCTCCACCGGAGATAATAAAGAGGGACCGGTCCATGATAGTAAAAAAAAAAAATATAAAAAAAAACAACGAGCAGAAAGAAGCCCGAGAGGAAGCTCAAAGTACGGAGGAAAATGTATGCCAAACGAATATAGATATATCTGCGCAACAAAACGGGACAAGAAAACGAATGCGAAACTTGGCCATTCAGACTTTGACCATTCATGGCTACTTTCAAACTTTTGTACCCCGCTGCGTACCACTCTTACCGCGTACCGTATTCGCAATTTCATCAATATCTCCTAATTTATGTTATTAACAATTTCATCCATTCGTTACTGCGTATTTATTTATTTCTCATTATTGGATTTTTCGTAGCTTTGACGAACTCGATCAATTCAGATTGGGAGTGAGGAATTTGTTAATTCCGACGTTTGGCTAAAACTAAAACTATTACACTTGAATTGAACCGGAACATAAGGATGTACGAGTGACAATTAACACCTTTGAGCCTTGTTAGCCCCCAAAAGTAAAATAAAACTGGTAAAGAAAAAGTCGAAAGGGAGGAGGGAGGAGAGAAGAACCTCCGGGAGAACGGGAGCGACGAACATTCGTGCTACTTACCAATCACCGTCACATTCGTCATCTCTTAAATTTGATCACGCCAGGAGAGCACATTTTTTCTCACCCTTCTCTACCTGTTTTCCACAGACCATTTTGCTACTAGACTTTTGTGCGAGTGTTCGTACTCGTTTCTATACACGTATGTACGCTACTCGCGTGTTGGCGGCGCCAAAGCCTTGGAGAATCGATATTCCCGTCGTCGTCGTCGTCGTCGTCGTCGTCGTCGACGTCGTCGCTGCCAACGTCGTCGTTCCACACTCTCCTCACTCGCAATCGATACTCTCTCTCTCTCTCTCTCTCGCCTGCTCTCTCGAACTCTAGGCTGGAAGTTCCCTCAAAGCGCGTGTTTTCGCGTGTTCATTTTCTTTTGGCGTACACGCGTCTCGATACGCGCCTCGTTCGCGAGGATCCGTTTACCGTTCAATCGCTGACAATTACGGGAGCAAATTTTGGCCGGTTCGCGGTTGGATCCTCCGAACGAAAAACCAACATTATTTACAGAAAACAGGAATATCGTTCGAGAGTACGCAGAATTCTAGAACCGTGCAACTGGAACTAGCGATGATATTTTTTGTCCAGGACTCGTCTAGGCCAAATCGGCGAACCGTAAAAACGTTCAATTCCCACAGCCAGGGTGCTATAAAATAGCGAGTAGTCGAGTTCTCGGTCGATCCGTAGAGCGACCTCGGATCCGTTTACCGAGCGAACAACCGGAAAGAGAGGGAGCTCGCGGGCGTGCAGGGCTCGTCGAGCGAGCCGTGATAAAAATAAGGTTCAACCGGAGCGTACAAGATGCAGGTTGCAGAAAGGGGTAAGAGCCCGCAGCGCTCGTAGGAAGAAGGGAGGACCGCGCGGGTTCTTCGTGGCCCCAGGGTGGTGCCGTCGACTCGTAGGAGGAGGACAGGGCCGAGCCTTTCCTGCCTCGTACCTCCCTCATTCTTGCGCGCGTCAACGGTCCCCTGAGACAGGGACCGCGCCGCGCGAGGGATGCTCTTGCAAGGGCCGGAGACGATGGTGCGTGAAAACACGTGTGTATACTCGAACGAGCACGGGGCCGTACGTGTACGAGAGATTCCGAGGGAGCAAGACCGCGCGGCGAACGGGTGGCTGAGCGGACGAGGACAAGCCCCGTTCCTCTTCCATGGTCGGATGGCGCGCCAAGCGCGGACGAACGAGATGAAAAAAGAGCGACTCCGGTGCACCAGCCTCGATAGAGTTCTACGCGGGCTGGCGTTACGATTCGAGGTTGAGGAACGGCGAGGGTGAGTCGTGCCCGAAGAAGCGGGCCCGTGCAACGGGGCCAACGTCACCCGTGCAGAAATTTTTATAGAGACCAATTAGATTCTTATATTCCTTCCCAATTCCTGATAGAGATCCAATGAGAAGGTGCATTGGGTCCCCATACGGGAACGTCACGCTCGTACATCGGATTCCTATAGGGAATCCCTATTGGATTCCTATGTACAAATCCTACACTGAGAAAAAAATGCAGTTTGCATTGTTCTTAATGTTTCATTTTTCTACAATTATTTACAAGTATTTAATGGTTTCAGTGGTGCTGAAACAATTATCTGTAAAAAAAAATGTTAAATGAGCGAGGTCGGGAAATATCGTGGAATTCATGAGGATTCGATTGAGGACTCCATAATTGCGGTATCACCATGATTTCCCTATAGGGATACGTTAGGATTTGGGGTCTCCCTAACAAATTTCTGCACATATCCCTCCACTCACGAATAACGGGAAACAACGCGATCGCTCGCACAGTCGCCGAGCGTTAATTCATTCCGGAGTTAGAGAGCGCTCGTTTCTGACGAGTAAATTGCGGCTGCGCAATTGTTAGAACTACCGCGAAGAAGCGTCTCGATCGGTGGAGGAAGACGAGTCGTCGAGACGATGTCGCAACGCTATCCGCGCACCACAAAATGGCGCCGGCCTTGTTTCAATCGAGGAACCGCAAGAGGACTCGACGGTTGGCCGCGTCGCGCGGCTACGGGTCGGACGATGCCATCCGCGCGACGAAACGTTCCTGCGGTTGAATATTTATTTTCGTATTTCGCGAGCGCCGACCTAGCAATATTTGCGGTAACGAGGATGAGGAGAGGCGCGTAAGCCCATCCGTGTTTGCTGTTTAGTTTGTAAGGCGAGGCGTAGAGTATGGCAGGCGGGTTCCGCCGGCGTGACGAGCGCGTGACGAGACGGTCCGTCAGCATGATCGCTACACCCGAACAACCGCATGGACGATGCTCGCTAGTCGCGGTCCGAAACCACGTGGGAAAGGGGAGATTCGTTACCAATGGTGGGTCAACATATTTTGAAAATTATGCGAGAGAAGAGGCCGGGTCCGGACGAGTGAAACGCGTCGGTGGCTGGATCGACGAGTTTTCGACGAAACGGATCCTTGACGAACGCCCCTCCACAACTCGATCCGACCAAAAAAAAACGCTCCAAGGCTCTTCTCTTTAGAATCGAACGCTCCACCCGTTTGTAACAATGCCGCGTTGCGCGGGAGAACGACGAGGACGTCGTCATTATTAAACTCGTACGTCCAGTGTCGAGTGGCTGTAATGACGCTGCAACTGTAATTCCACAATGGATTCCTACCTTCGGAACGATCAGTCGTTTACCTCTCGACCTTTTTTTTTTTTTTTTCTCCACTCTACCAAAGCTCGCACCGCATCTATTCCGCGAGCGGTATCATTACCGATCTTCCACGAGTGGGATTCTTTCTCGTTGTAATTACCGAACACCGAAACAAAGGGACCCACTGCGTTCCTGATGCATCAGGAGTGACTGGATTAAAAAGAAGGCAGGCAGATCCGTAGGCTAAACGGAACATGGGTAAAGAATACTCGTCCGAGATGCGCGGCACTGGGAGAGGGGACGCGTTTCCGTACGGTTTGCGGGGGTTGGGTACGAAACACGAACTTTCATTGACCGGAAAGCTCTAAATTCTGAAACTACAAATTTCCTAAAGGTCATTCCAGCAAAAGTACGAAATTTGTTTGGGTTTGTTTAGGTTCGTTAGTTTGATTTAAAACCCTTGATTTTAAACAAACCCAAAGACACCTACAAATTTACAAAATTTGTAGTTTCGGAATATTCAAATTCGGGATTTTGAGCCTTCTGATCACTCGAAGTTCGGGTTTCCTACCCCACCCCGGTTTGCGGCTACTTCTTCCCTACTAATTCTACCAACGCGCAAGTGTACACCACATGGAAATGAAACGCGCCCTTTTTTCGTTCAAAGCCCAAAGGAATCGCGATCGAAACGAACGCGGATCAAAATATCAGTCGAGCGCCGGGTACGCGAGTTTTTCTTATTACAAGTTCCTGAGGTGATAGAAATTGCTCGGTCGTAATGAATTCCGGGCAAGTCGAAAACGCCTACCGCGGCACCCGATTTGACCACCGGGGAGAGCGGCAGGGGGCAAGAGAGAGAGAGAGAGAGCCAAAAAGTCGAGGCGGTCTCGAGTCGGTCTTTAAATGCTCGTGAGATGGCAAAGTCTCTGAAACCCGGGGGGCACCGATCGCGAACGCACCGGTCGGCAAGCACCCTCGCGCCGAGGGTGAGGAATTTTCTACGGAGAGTTGGAAAGTTCCAGGGATGCCAGTAACGAAGGAACCTTCGAGGCTGATGCGAGGGAGAGACGGGTTGAAAGAGAAGCCAGCCCGCGATAAGGGGTGATACGAAAAAGGGGTCGGCTTTGATTGATACTTCATTGCTCCTCGTCGAGCGGAAAGATAAATATAAAAAATTATAAAGAACAAACAATATTTGTGATGAAAAATTTGGAACCTCGTGCTGGCGTACACAAAAATACGAATGATCGAATAAAATTTACCAAAATAATTCAAAATTAAAATTCATACGAAACAATGAGAAAGACAGAGTATCAGAGAGCGAGCGAGCGAGGAAGATCGAGAGACAGGACGGTACGGGGAAAGGAACACAAAACATAGACACGTTTGGACTGACGAGGGGGCAGATACTGTACGAAAGGAACGGAAGAATGCTAACCGTAGATGGAGAAAAGATGAGCCTGGTCATCGTGGGATGAGGAAAGGAACCATCAGATCAAGAGTGACGAAGAGAACGGGCCAGGGTGGAGGGCAGAAGGGAGAAAAACAAGAGGGATAGGACGGTATCGATGTCGCCCGAGGTAGAGGGCCAAGCACGGGAGCGACGGAACGACAAAAGTGGGAGAGCCACGGGAAGATAAAAACAACGATAGAAAGGAGAAGAAACAAGAAATACAACATCGACAAAAAAGTAAAAACAAATAAAAAGAAAGTAGTAGGAGGGAAGGCCGCAAGGCTGAGTTGCCGAAGAGACGGGGAATCGCCGCGGTGTGGGGGGCTACGATCAAAACAAGCGAGATATCACGACGAAGGGAGACAGAAAAGAAGAAAAGTCGAGAGAAAGAGAGAGAGAGAGAGCTGGCGATAATGTAGGAGAACGCAGTGGTCTCGACGAGCGAAGATACCAAAGGCCCCGATGGATTAAAAAAAAAATAGAAAGAGAGAGAGAGAGAGAGATGGATGGAGAAAAATACAAAAAGCCGAGGACGAGAAGGAACAGTCAAAGAAAGAACGCGGAGAAGCGCTCTCCCGCGCGCCCTCTCGACCAGCGTGAATGAACGGGACAGAGAACGACGAAGAGAAAATACGAATACAGAGGGAAGGAGAGAGAGAGACAATGCGAGCGGTGGTTTTGCAAGGGGGAGGTGGAGGAGGCCGGTCGAAAGGGCACAACGAGGCAGGGACGAGGACGGAAGACAGGGATACAGGACAAGAGAAAATACCGACAAGCTTCAAGTTTCTCTTTAGGGTCGGGGCGAGCGAGGGAGCGAACAAGAGAGAGGGATAGATAGATAGATAGATAGATAGTTTATTTAGTGCGTTAAGGCCTAGCTGTCCACACAATCCTTAAATACGTCACACATTTTATATAATTACATGTTAGATTGAATATTCATCTGTGCACTAAACATTGAAACCCGTGCATGAAATTTTGATAGGGATCCAATTGGATTCTTATATTCCTTCCCAATTCCTGATAGGGATCCAATGAGACACCGCATTGGGTCCCCATACGGGAACGTCTCTCAGTTTGAATTACTCTTAATGTTTCATTTTTCTACAATTATTCACAACAATATTTTACAATTATTTACAAGTATCCAATGGTTTCAGTGGTCCGGACACAATAATCTTGCAAAAAAATGTTAAATGACCGTGGTCGGGAAATAGCGGAGAATTCATGAGGATTCGAATGAGGACTCCATGATTTGGAGTCTACCCAACAAATTTCTGCACAAAAACAGACTGCAATTGAATCTATTATACGAGTATTCCCTGGCCGTTAGATCAAACATAGCCGGAGCAACCCGATCGTTAGTTTGGCAAAAGGATCAGTATTAAGCCGAGAGCAATCAGTGGGGCTGGGATTGTATAGATGGGCTGACACGACTGAGAAAGCATGCCTCCGGTACTCTGTGCGGAGACAGGGGATTTCAAGAGCTCCTTCTCTAGGTGTAAACATTTTCAATAGAGTCCTTAGATACGCTAGCTTGCCAGATCTGACTACTTCATGAGTGATTCGGAGCATGTGATACTTTCTTCGAGCCTCTATTTGTAGACATGCAAGCTTGTTCCAGTATGAGGTATACGCTCATACCAGCGTACATCGAATATAAACCGAACGCACGAGTTTAGTGCTACTTTCGGTATGTTGTTGTTTTCTAGTGGCAGTCTGAAGGTCACTGCGCAGCAGTAATCAAAGAGCGGCAGGATTTGGTTTCAAGGAAAACGGTGATCTGGTCAGCAATGACGAAAACTATGCCAACAATCGACGTTTGACCCCATAATAATACTAATGATGAAAATGATAGATCAGAGTACTCTCGGTCGTCATCTTTTGATATTTCGTCATTTATTTATTTTTTGCCTAGTGCGCGGCCTGTATCTCTTTTGTCCTCGTAAATTTAATTTTCGAGCGAGCCAGTGGGAAGGAAAATAAAAAAAAATAATAAAATGAAAAATGGAGTGAAAGAAAGAGAAGGCACGGGAAGTCGGGAACGATTTTCTCCCGGCTCCTTTGTGCGTCGATGATGAAACGACACTTTTCCAATTGTCGTGTACAAGAGAGTGCGAGCGCTCGAGTTTTACGGTGCCCTTTATCCGGGGCTCTCCATTAGTCCCAGCACCACCGCCACCACGACCAATCGCTATTTGTGTAATATTCTTTTAGAGGCACGCCAAACTCCCGAGTCCTGTGTACAGGGCCCTTCAATGAACCTTTTAAGACGTATCGAATTATAATATTGATAATAATAACGACAGCGATAATGGGGCCAGCGGTCGTTGTAACAACGAATTATTAACCTACGACTTGTCAAACAGGCTCAAGATCTACCGGAAATTCGTCCTGTTCGTAGATCCTCACTCAACCAGAAGCAAAGGTAAAACAAGAAACTACAAAAAATGTAACGAACGTTGAAAAATATACATCAGTGAAAATTTAAAAGTATTGCGCAATCGGAAAATATATTTTCGGGTAATTTTTTTCGATTTTTTACGTGTATTCCAATATTTAGATTTTTGGTAACGGTAACATTCCTAACGTTTCATCGTAGTCGTTGGTGTACACAAAATATATTCGTTAGACAATAGTCATCGGATAAAGATATACGAATTTTGATTTTATTTTTCAATTTGTAATTTCACCTACTTTTCCGTCCGATTTTGAACGAACCTGTACAATTTTTGTCGCCTCCGCGTACGGGTAGGGATAATACGTCTACGATTGCTAAAATCACGACTCCGCGTCGAGATCCTCAATTCAGAGAACGATTTCTATAATAAAATGGGGAAGGCTCGGTGAGGGGGGAGGGGTGATCGGAAGAGGGCAAGGCGAAGAGGCGAGTGGGTGCCGTTTTGTGCAGATGCACTCAAGCTCCGCGGACGAGTGATGGACAGTGGGACATCGAGGTATGCGTGTCCGTGTTATTGCATAATTCAATAAAGTCGGTTAGCCCAGTTTCTCGAAAATGGAACGGCCTGTACGCGTGTGGAACCGGAAGGACGGCGGATCAATTCTTGTACGATTCGATCGCCCGTGCAAAAATTTTTTGGGGAGACCCTAAATCCTAACGTATCCCCTAGTCATCCATATAGGAATCCCTTATGGAGTCCTCATTCGAATCCTCATGAATTCCCCACTATTTACCCACTTCTGTCATTTAATATTTTTTCACCCTAAATTCTGAAATAGAACGTTTTAGATAGGAGATACCGAAGCAAAATGGGATAGCTAAGACAAAACTCGTTATCCAAGGAAAATTAAACTCTTTAATGACATTCTTCAACAAAAGAGGTAACAATTATACATTTCTCTCTTATAATTCACCGTTGTAGCATGCGCAATCACAGAACTTTTTTTGGCAAACAATGAAAAAATAAACTCAGCAAATTTCCCGTCTTGCCCCATGTCTTGCAAGACGGGAAACGCTGTTGGGCGAAACGAGTACACTTTTTAATCGGGTAGACAGCGTCCACAAATATGTCCAATAATCCCATTCCGTCAGTAAGAATACATTTAGAGAAGATATGAGAAGAGCATTTGCTGCTCTTCTCATATCTTCTTCGTTCCATTTGCCACGATCTGTTTTTCGTTTATAATTGCGAACCA
>JAPYZJ010004030.1:0-14646 GCA_030522765.1 Ophioninae sp. B BG-2022a | reverse complement strand
GGTTAGAGAAAATGAAAAATTACATAATATTAATAGATAAGAAAATATGGACGTTTATTCGAAACGAATTAAAAAACCGTAAATATCAATACTCCAACGCGATGCCATAATAAGACAAAGGACAGATAGTAGGTTAAAAAGAAGAACGACCCCCCCCCCCCATCGTCTTTACATACAGTCCTCAAAACGATACAAATCGAACTTTGAAGACTGCGGATGTTATTGCTGCTAGCATCAATGGACATTTTCTCATGTTTTTCATGTTCAGTTAACGGTTCGAAAAAGACTTTCTCGAATGGAATCGACGTTTGGAACGCAAATAAAGTGTGAAGTCCCGAAATGACGAGAAAATCAAAGTTTCCATTGAAAAATCAAAAGCTACCGTAGTAAATGCCCTCGCGGCTTATAACCTTCAAACTTTTGACACAATCGGCAACATCGAATGTGTACGAGAAAAACAAGCTTTCCTTTTCTTCAAGAACATCTTTCTTGCTTAGGATATGTCCAAGTCTACTATGTTTCTTCTTCAACGTCAACGACGTCACGGTCCGTGGAAAAGCATTCGCCAGATTCTCTATGGAGGCTCTATTGACGTGGCACGCACGCCTCTCCTTCGCGACTAGTTCCGAGACAAAATTTTCTTGTTTCGAAGTTGGAAAGACCGGCAGTTGCAATAACTTTTCTCCTGTAGTAAAAAAAAGGAAGTAGCGAGTATTACCAGGGGTTTGGCCTGACTCTAGTGTCATCTTTCTCTCTGTCACTGCCTTTCCCTCCCTCTCTAGCTCTTCGTTGCTCTTCTGCTCGTGGACATCATATATATGAAGAAGAAAGCGGTCAGAGATCAAGTGATGAAATATTGGGAAGGGAATCACGTGCCATATTGGTAAACTTGTGGTCTTTTAGCTACCGGGGCAAAAGAGAGAGAGAAAGAGAGACCGAGGATAAATGCGCAAAACTATGGAGAGATAAGGCGACTGGATTCCGGTCAGTCGAGGTGTGACACATTAATTTACAATCTTCCCTCTTCGTGCCCCCTATGTCCGCTCCACCGAGCGCAAAATCTCATCGTTCGGCTCAACTTCATTTGCACATCACAGAAAAATATGGTTTATTTCTCACGTACAAAACTACTCGTAATCGTTTTCATAAATAATTATGATCAAGATAATAATAATTATTTAGAAATTCAGATTATCTAATAACCTTGATCGTTATGATCAGACGTAATCATAACGGTTAAGATTTCGATATGACGATGTATCGGTTGTATTTTAACGATATAGCTCGTTGGATTGCAGTGGAAATTAATTATTTGTAATTAATTTAAGTGTAAGTAACCCAAAAGTTTTTGTTATTATCCAGGAATAATTATCGTAACTTTGAATGCACTTTCACGAGTTCATAACTTTATTTTTAAAAAACGAAAATGTGTCATTGTATTCCAACGATCTATTTAATATTTCTCAAAAAAAAAAAAGAAAAAATGCAAATTTTTCTCTTTTGTAAAACCGAACGATGACGAGAAGCGAAATAGAGAATATTGAAAAAGGGCTGGTAACGAATACAGTGTGTAAACACAAATCGATTTAAGAGGCTGGGTGATCATTCGACTCTGCGTATCCCTAAAAGTGACAATTCAACCCAGAACAGCCTATGGACCAGCAAGCTATGCACTGTGAATCGTTGGGGACCATATGTCGCAGATATCCCTCTCCATGGCATTTTGTCGAGGCGCGTCGAGGGACTCGATTTCATTATCGACTCCGGCTCTCCCTGTGACGTTTTGGCTTTTACCCGACTACTGCTACTACTCGTGTCATCCACTCGATCAAATTGCCAGGCCTGCCTCGTCTCGCGACTTTATTTTGTTTTACAGTGCTCCCGATATTAGTTCAAACGATACACATGTGCGGAGACATCGGGATCCGATCACGTTTTCTCGTAAAAGTGAACTGAGAAATTACTATATTTTTTTTCAATCGTTTCCTGTTTTTTTTTTTTTCGGAGTTTTGTAAACCCCAGGGCCCTTTCGTCGTGTCACCTCCCACGCCTTCGTTTATTGCAACTATAAAGCTGACCGCTGTTGCGCGCATTTTTCATACGTTTATACATACACTTGTTGCAATCGCTAATCGTTTTAGTCGTACGAGACTGGGAGTTATAAATTTCGAGATCAGTCGACGATCTCTTGGGATTCCTCCATGGAATTTGCAATACTCTTACTGTTTCTCTTCCTTTCTCTCTCTCTCTCTCTTTCTACCTCAATCTCCTTCTCCCTGCCTGTCTTTCTTCCTCTCCGATTCCTCGAGGCCGAAGAGATCACCCTCTTTTATAGTTCCTGCTGTAAAGTCGAGCAGCAGCCACCGTTCAAACGTCCACGTGATAATTTATGCTACCAATCGAGAGTATTCGAGTAAGCGGTGGAATGACAGCGGTATGGAGAGCCAACAGTCCCAATCTTTGGATCTCCTCGCTTTTTTTGCCCCATTCTCACTCTCCATCCGATACTACTCGAGAATATATCCCGAGTGGAATGAGTGAAATATGTATGCAAGTACCATCTGCTTGACAAGAGCGTGCACGACGAAACTGAAAATCTAGTTGGAAAAAGTAATTGAAAAAAAAAGTAAAGACCCTACGCGATGTACACTGTGATGCTTTTTTATCAATAAGTACTTCAGTCGTCTACACTATTAATAATCACGTGTCATCTACCAAACAAACTTCCCACTAATTTTATGGGATAACCTGAAAACACCTTCATACTCGTATGAAGCAAACCCAAACAAACCCAAACAAACCCGGTATATCATCGATGTGACCAGATCATATACGAGTAATGAGAGAACAATAGAAAGCTTATTCTGTATAAATTGTATATTTCTGAAAGTTTTTCAGATATCCGTATGTCAACGTGACAACAGCAGATATTTATACAAAGAATATTGGTTTTTGGTATAATTAACGCCTCTCGTAAATAATTGTTTTTTTTTTGCATAATCCATGTACATTCATAATTATCAAGATTTTAATATAACAATATTGTAGTTTGCATAATTGGAATGCAATAAAAATTAATTCTTCCAAATTGCCCAAAAGTACTTGGTGCCAATTCAGGCTAAAAAAATGACTCCAAGGCTCCTACATACTTTTACAGAGAATTCATGACCAGATTTTGAAAAAGATAGTTTTGAATCAGAATTCAAAGAAAGAAGGGTAAAAAATGTAACACGATGTAATTTGGGAAATACTTTAGCATCCACTTGGATTTCAATTAGGATTCCCTATGGACGATAACCCTACTGGTATTTAGCAGAATTTAGGTATTCCTTGACAAATTCTTCTCTGTTTACGTTTACACATATGTTCATATAATTGTTCGATTAAAAAACTATATATTCTCGTATATATATAGTCCCATCATCAGAAGTCACGAGGTAACTCAGACGTTTTCGGACGAGTCCTCTCCAAGCTCATATATTTCTATATTTTTGTATATGTATAAGTGTATGAGCATATATTTATATATATGCATTTCGCGGCATTTTTCACCCATTGTAAATATTCCTGCCGACGTTTATGCCCGTCACTCGGGACGATATGAGGCATAAATAACAACGCAGCGGAGGGTTTTTTGGGCCCGCATGTAATAAGCGAGTTTCGCGCGCGCGCCAAAGCAAAAATAGTAATCACATGTTGCAAGCCGTGCAGAAATTGTCATAAGAATCCGATTGGCTTCTAACCACAATTCCCTTTGGGAATCCAATGCTCGAACTCAATTTCAATCCTGAAGGATTCCCACAACATCGAACAGAATCTGGATCGAGTCTTGATGGATCGAATCATCTTCTGACACTGAAATTTTCCAAACATAATATTGGTACAAAAATCAAATGGATCTATAGATATAATTATATTCTTACAAAAATCCGCATTTTTTCAAAAGTACAGTATGAAAAGGGATTTGAATGATTTCACTGGCTAATATTCATAATAACTTCATCAGGGTCTTGATCAGGCAGATCATCAGGCGAGTCTTGATGAGGCAGACTAATGTGGGCTCAGTTTTGATTCGCTCACAGTTTCCATAATAAAATAAATTACCTTATCATCTGGTTCACCCATAAAAAAACCCAGTCAAAATTCTTAGCAATATATACGTATATATATTTCTTAAAATAAATATATATTCATTGTGAAAACACGCGACTTTTTTATTACTGGGAAATACATGAGAACCAAGGGAAGTGACGTGTTAAACGTAGGGACTTAACAGGGCTAATTGCAGGGATATAATAGGTACGAGATTGGATAATCCGGGTGCAATCAGGAAATCTAGTGTGGCCCTGAATCCATGTCCACTAAAGGGCCTGACTTCAAGAGCGGAACGAATCCTATAAAGGACCCTGACGGAACCCAAACCAGGTCCTGGATACAATTTTCGACAATTAATTGGGCCCTTAAGACGTTCCGAAAAAAATTTCGGCACGGGAGGAAGTCAGTCTCTTGCTCAGGCGATGTATGGGGCACACGTGCATGGGGTAGATCGAGCAAGCTCAAGCTTACCGGTACACGAATATCCATGGGATATACACTACCAGATACGCTGCTGGAGTATCCTGATCGCTTCGTTTCAGGGAGGAGGCGTGTGGATGAGCGAGCCGGCTCAGGGTTGGGGGGAGGGGAAGGGGAGGTGAAGCAGCGTTGTTTCTACGCGCTGCAACGGGAATATCCGGTATCAAACTCCACATAGGCATCGATGTTTCCACGTGGGACACGTACAAACTGATTCACAACTATCTGGGTTCCATTGGTGAGCAAATGGGATTTGGCATAGCGTAGCATGGTGAACAAACTTCAATTTTTTTATACCTCGAGTGATAAAAATTGGCCGAGATATTCGCGATCAAAGTTGGAGACTGACACAGCAGCAATGGCGCAGCAGTTTCTCAAGCGTTAATTTTTTTGGGGGGGTTATCAAACAATAAACAATTATCGAATCGTATTATCAACTGACAAAACGAGCTCCGGGTTCGTTATTTAATAATGGAAAAAAAAAATGTGAGATTAAAACTTCATTTGCCCATATATCTGTCGGGAGTGAATAGCTACGTTCTACATAGATGTTCCATTTTGAAATCCACGTGAATTTTGGACTATTTCCTAATTGGTGTCGTTGGAGCATTTTTTTTTGCAAAAGTTTGTTACCAGGTTTCATTAAATGTGTTGAATAAAATACCCAATTACAAGCATACATACAAATTTATTGAATAAGTAAATTATTATCAGGTGAAAGGTCTATCCAAAATCATTTCAGACTTTGCTAGCTGCAATGAAAATTCTTCATGATACAATGTCCGTTTGTACGTTGTATTGTGATCTACAGACAAGTATCGAAATCCAATAGGATCCCTACAACAGTCCGAGAAAGTGGATTCAAGCTGAGCTTGATCCACACGATCCATGACTACGAGCTACTACCACGCCATTATCAGCAACTAGGACTTTGATGAAAAAAATTGATCAATATCGTAGTCGATGTTTATTGCTCGACATTAATATAAAAAAAAAACTGAACATCACTTGCAACGCCAAATTCTCTAAACCGTCAAAAGAAAGCCTGATAGTTGTGCGTCCACCTGTATAGGAAAGTGTTCGGAGAGCTTGGAGGACCACAAACCAGCCGAATATCCCGATAGCCAACGTTACATCAATATAACGCCTGTTGGTATACTCGCACACGACCGCACTCTCTGTAAACCAGAATGGTAAGCCTGCCCGCTTAAGTCCGTAACTCTGGCGTGATTTGTGTCCTCTCTGGCTACGGTATTCGCTCGATTCTCCCCTTCCCAACAACCAACTGTCCAACCCTCCGATGTCTTCCCTCAACCTTCCCTCCCTTCGCGCCAAAATCGACTGTTAATTATCGGAAGGGCGTAGATCACCAACTTTTTGCTTTCCTCTTCGCGCAGCCGCAGTCCTTTTCCAGTCTTATTACCCAACATAGTGGAAGCGATGAAAGCGGTGGTTGACGTACCGAGTGACCACGCGCAGGGACATACTACTTCAACCGCGGATATACATGTAAACGCGACGAGGTCCGGGAGGAGGGGGGGGGGGGGGTTCGTTGGTCTCGGAGAATATGCGAGCATGGTCATCTTGAGAGGACGAGCGGATAGAGAGAGAGAGAGAGAGGGAACTAGATGTGTGCTGAGGGTTCCGGTACGAAGTGAGGGAATTGCGGAGGGAGGAAGTCGCCCGCGAACGATCGCTTCGCTTGCGTAGCCTATACCGAGCAATTAACAAGTCCCCCTCAAGGGGCTAATCCTGCTAATCCCTTGACTGATGCCCTCGTACTCACCTCGCCGCCCTACTCACTTCACCTTGTCCATGACCCCGTTCCCGCATCTGTTAGTGCTTCATACATGAATATATATATATATATGTGTCTGTATATGTATATATGTACATATATATACAGGGTTACTGATAACTCGACGTATTCCTTGCAGGACGTCATCGTAGGATGTAAATGCAACAAATTAAGCCGTCAAATGTTCTACCGAAATTCAGTAGTTTTTCAGTTCTTAAGATTTTTAGATTTTTTAGGAAAAATCCCAGATTACATCATTCGAAACCAATTTGAAAATTATCTACGGAGCGACTGTACTGATATTTCTGTTATTATCGTAGTTGATGACGTAGCAGATCTTTGTTAGTAATTAAAAGTCCAAAAAGCCTGAAACCTTGGCAAATATCACTAATCAAACATTTATTTTTTTGTAACTTTTGCCATTACTTCAACAAATGTGTCGTATTTTTTTTTGCGCTAGATAACATTTTTGATTTAGTAATGGCGAAAATTACAAAAAATTAAATGTTTGATTAATGATATTTTCCAAGGTCCCTCCGTAGATAATTTTGGAAATTGGTTTCAGATGATGTAATTTTGGATTCTTCATAAAAAAAAACTAAAAATCTTGAGAACTCAAAAACTACCGAATTTCGGCAGAACATTTGATGGCTTAATTTGTTGCATTTACATCCTACTATGACGTCCTGCAAGGAATACGTCGAGATACCAGTAACTGTATATATGCATATATGTTGCAAATGGTTTTTTCAAAAATAAGGTGATCTTTTATTTTGGTGAAGATGGAAACGCTTTTAGAAAAGGATACATATTCTCGTAGGCTTTACTCCGAAATGTTTTTCAAGCGTTTAGATTAGCTGCTGTTTACGAATAAACTATTATCTTTTACTATACTGTTACCATATACATTTTTTGTTAGTGTTCATTGTTTATCTGCAGAGGATAAACTACAATCGAGCTAAATTTGGAAACTATATGTTTAGGTTTTAGATATATCAGCCGGAAGAAAAATCGTTGAAATATCAGGGGTAGTAAAAAGAAATCCATTATTTTGTAGAGTCAAACAATCACAAAACTCTCGGCAAAGTTTGGTCAGTAGGAAATCTCATATTTCTAACGCTATCTAGTGTGCCCGATCGGACTTAGACAACGCGGGATACAGATAATCATGTTAGACAAATCATGGATTTTTTTTTTATTACACCGGATATATACGACTTTTGATGGTTTTAGGTTTGCCTAGATTCATTCCGCGACGTAGAATCATTTATGAAAGTTAATAAGGAACTCCTAAAAAATTGCGCAAATTTCAACGACATTTACGAGCGGAAGCTTAGAAAAAAAAGTGAATAAAAAATCCGAAATGAATTTAGAGATTGGAAATATTCATAGGCTGATTCCAAACCGCAGGCGATCTTCACGTCAGCAAAATCGTGGGTCCAAGCAAAATTTTGAAATGTTGCTTTTATTTCTCGGATTGTATAACTTGTAAATTTGTGATTTTATTTTTGTATTATATAATTTTGTAATTTGTGGTTGTAATCTTTTTATGAGAAGATTTTTTTAGACTCGAGGTTTTTTTTGTTATATAATTTTTGAATTTTGCTTTCATTCGATTATCACCCGATCCACATTGGCCAAAAAATATTCGCGTGCAGAGTCCAAGTAGCGATCAGTGGTACGCTAAAAATATGAATTTTGCTTTCAATATCATATCCCGTATGCTCTCAAAGTGATTCGAGAGGGTCGTGAATCACGCTTCAAACATGCAAACGAAAAAGAGGAAACAAATACCCGTTCGAATTCGAAATGCAATTCGTCGTTTTCGAACGTTCGACCATACCTTAAATGGTGGAGAAAAAAATGGTCGAATGGCCGAATATATTTCCAGCACTTCCTGTCTCATATGCTGTCACGAGTGCGGGCTGCACCCCCCACCGCACCCCTTTTTCCTCTCCTGGTGATCCAATAACGAGAACTTTGACGTGTTGACGTGAATACCGTGCGAACCGTCGAAAGTGCGCCAATATTTTCATTTTGTACTCCCCCCCCCCCCCTTTTAACCACTCTTGTTTGCCGTACAGATATGTGTACAGAGAGTGTATATCATCGATACGATCGCGGAAATGGTCGAAGAGTATCGCGGGTATGGGCTTCGTAGCTTGCCAACTGGAGTGGAGCTTGGAAGCGGCTAAATAAACGTCGCCGCTCGTCAAAACGCTCTCGTCGGTAGCGAGTCTGTCGCTCGGGGCGTTCGTAACTATATCGGGAGCCTGGCTTCCGGATCTTCAGATTTTTTCGACTATCCATGATTTTTCAGATTTTTACCTCGCCCCGGCAATTCGAAAAAACCAAAAAGTCTCCGAACCAACGTCCGAAAAAAAACGTATTGGAAAAAATTCCATGTCTCATAAATTTTATGATTTTCGAAATAAATACTTTGACCGTTTCACACTTGATGATCTTCTGAACGCATTACTCGCGTTGAAAGAATAAAAAGCAAGCTAATTTTCCTGTTCGTCTTTTTATGCGATTGTCGTTTTGATTTTGATTATAAAAATGGCAATTGTCAATTGTGTGGATTCAGTAGATTATAATTTTTGCCAATTCTGGGATTTCGAAAAATAAACTTATAACCGGAAGTTTGTAAATACATTCGAAAATGGATACCCATTTATTTAAATGTTTTTAAATATTTTATTTAATTAATTTCAATTCATAACGATTTTGAAATTTGGTCATAAACGTCCGATAAATAAATTGTTATAAGTTTTTCAAAAACACAATTGAATAATCGGGGATCCCCGGATATTCAATTGTTTTTCCTTTTTTCTAAACTGTTAGTTTTTTCCAAATTAGTAATTTCATTTTGTTAGCGTCTTCGTTTTTCAAACTGGGTTATAAGTGTAATTGAGGGAAAGTGTTTTTTATAGGGTTATCGATTATTGCAGTTGCACATGCAGCTGCGTAACCTTGTTTATAATTTATGGTTAGGGTTGAGCCACAAAGAGAGAAAGCAGAGAGAGAGAGAGAGAGAGAGAAAGGTAGATAGAGAAGATGCTATCATATTGGCTGAGGCGTTAACAGCGTTAATGGCAAATCGAAACTCCCCTCGTACTAAACTGTTATTTCGCTCTTGGTACATGGCTTTGCATTTCATCCCTTCTCTCCCTTCCCACAGCTCCCTTCCTCACTCTCTCTCTCTCCCTTCAATGGCTACGCGGTCTTGTCACCTATTACAGGCCTACAATGGACCCAGTGCCATCCACTGCGTCCACCTATTATGTCACATTTCGTCCCGATTCCAATACAAATAGCTGCCAACGTACGGTGAGGGCAAGAGAACACGAGAGAGAGAGAGAGAGAGAGAGATGGAATGAACCAGACGACCCTGTATGATCGTGTATATAGAACCAATGATAAATCAAACTCTTCGTTCGATACACCAGCTTTTGTCCTCGCACCCCGAACATTCGTATACATGTCCAAGGACTCACTACATGTGTCCTATAAACCCTGATACATACCGACGATCCTGGACCCTTTTTTTTTTCTCCCTCAACGTACACATACACTCGTTTACCTCTCCAGTGGTGGTTGTAGTTTTTTTTTTGCGCTTTTTTTTGCGCCGTGAAACGGGCAATCCCATGTGTCCACACAGTCGAGAGGGGAGAAGTCTCTCTCGGTGAGCCGATCTAACCGAACTGGCGGCGTGTCATCAACGTTGCACCGGAGATTATAATCCTTCTGCACACAGACACACAGACGAGCACGGACACTCTTATATGTATATGCACGTGTACATAAATTTGACCCTCGATCGAACAAATTGAAAGCAAAGTTTGGAGGCTCACTGTGTGTGTTTTTTTTTTTGGTCCCAGCTTCTCCAATCCCCTTTTATTCCAGCTATCTTTCGTCAAGCTCTAATGTGACTGATCCGACAAATCTATCATTCTGCCGAGTGGCCTGCTGCTACTTCGGAATGATGGAGAATGTTCTAAAAAGAACGATAAATTGACCGGAATTCTTCTCAGTCATAGTATATTTATTTTTTGACGTACCGACAAAATTTCAGTCCTTAAACGTTAAAATCCTGAAACGTCCAACGTGTGGCAAAGATCCTGGGATTATCAAGATTCATTTCGATTTTTACCATCGTTCGTATAAAATCGCTCCATCAAGGTTTTCCTCAATGTTAATTGGATCATCAACATTAATTCGGTCGACAAATATTTTCGCCACAATAAACTGGGTCGTTAATATTCACTCAAAATGTTTCTCAACGTAGGTTACAAAGATTCACTCTTGGTCCATCAAGATTCCCTTCAACGATATCTTGAATCATCGACGTTAACTCCACAAATAAAAATTTACCTCGATGCTCATCGTACCCCATCAGATTGCCCTCATAGTCGTCATTAGAATCATGTTCTGTAGTTTTCTCCATCTTTGATCCACCTAATAGGGTCCACATCGGTAAAAAAATATTTGTCCACATCTCTTTTAGATTAGCAACAGTCACTTCGTCGTACTTTTATCTCCGAGCGTGTTCAATTAGGATCCGCCAAGCGAAGGCGTTATTCCGATGCAAACGTGAATGGACACTGGGAGGATGAAAGCAATGGGAAGACGGATATCATGGTACTAAGTGGAGTGTGACTGTTCCCGTCGTCGGGGTTCTCACTCCCTTGGCGAGTGTGACGTCGGGAGGACGTAACACATCAGGGGGCTGGTAGGGAAGCACTGACGACTCTGCCATGCTCGCTTTCACGGATGTAGGGACATGTTACACGCCAAGCTTGTTGACAGCTTCTAGCCTCGCGACACTTCGCCTATCTCCCTCCAACCCCACCCTCTCTCTCTCTCTCTCTCTCCGTGTTTATGTCCCTCAGGAAGCTTGGTCCGGCAGAGCTCCTCTGCGGAAGGCTGAGGTCATTAGCCCTCGATGATCCACCCGTGATTCCTGATACGAAGGATGTTGATTCCCGTCCAGCATCTCTCAGTCATCTCCACCTCTCTGTATCTCAATCCTCTCGCGATTGTCTCGCGACCCCGAAACGTCAAAGGGGTGTCTTACGCATCCCTCCCTATGACTTCCTTCAATCTCCGTTTCCGGTCTTGCAATTCTCCACGTGAATCGCAACTGCGTTGGAACCCAACAAAACTTTTTATTCCCGTGGCCGTTGTACGATACAAACGACGAGTTCACCTGAAGAGAAATTCCAGTGGGCACCGCGACGGCGGAGCAGGGACCCCTGAAGAGCGAAGCGTCCGATCAGCGCTCTTTTCTCATCCCTTTTGATGGCGAACACCGCCGGCGAACCTTGATAAAACGTTTGCTGAGATAAAAGGTAAAACATCACTTTTCAAGCCACCCTGCACACATACCCAGTCGCAAAGCAAAAGGTATTTTTAATGCTCAACAGCAACCTGATATCTCCAACTATTTTTCAACCCTCAAAATCGTCCACGAGCAGTCTTCGAAAAAAATCCTCGAACTAACCTTTTCACTCCGGACACATTTATTTATACGTGTATACACAAAGTTTTTGTAAAAGAGTACAAAGCAGAAGGAAGAGGAAAGGCGGAGAGAGAGACCGAGGGGGGTCCAGAGAGAAACAAATAAACGAGGGTGAACGAGTAGTCGAAGTTTGAGGCGTCGGTACGGCCACCATTAAAATGAAAAATGACATTCTGGCTGACGCACGGTGCCGTATCCCTGATCTCGCAGAGGTCCGTATCTGTAGTACTACCTCCTCCAACTCCCCCCCACCCCCTCTCTTCCTGTTCTCTTTTCTTCTCCTTTCTAACCTTCGTGTTTCGCACTATATACATTTTGGTAGTTACATAGGTCTTTTGCCCTCGGAAAGCAAACAGACCTCATTTCCATCTTTCTGTCCTATACCACATCCTCACCCCTTCTTTTTCCCTTTCTCTCTCTCTCTAGCTCTGCGTTTCCGTATCATCTCTTGGGCTCCCCCTGCCAAAAAAAGTAACCAAAAAGGATCTCCCTACAACCCCATCGAACACCCCCTGGCGGCTCTCGGCGGAATTATTGGTGATTTTTTTAAATCTGTTAAACAGGCACACAGACCGCAGTTGGACCCGGGGATTCTCATACCGTACTCTTCTAACCCTCTACAGTTTCGACATTCGCCCTTTATCCTCTCTCTCTCTCTCTCTTTTGGTCTTTCGCTGTCTATGCTTCCCGAGGATGAAGCGGGGGTTTGTTGAAGGGAGAAGAGCGACTCCGCTCTGAGTGAAATGGGCAAGGGCTCTTGGCACCCTCCACGAACTACCACACCGTGGAACGCTTAACACCTTGTTATTTATTTTTTCAAACTTTTTTTTTCCCCTACTCTTCATTCTCCCCCGACCCCTGGCACCATTCTCCATCGTGGCAACGAGATACCCCATTTTACAAGGGATCTACATTCTCGCGGTGTGATATCAGCAGGCTTTATCGCTACGTCGAATGATTGACGCCGTGACACATATGGCCGACCGAGAAATGACAAGTGGATGGAATAGGAAAAGAAGCTGAAAAAATCGCGTTCCCGATCGAGCCTCCGCTCGTCCCGATCGATTTTCATTCGTTGAACGCTATCGTGACGCCAGCCGGTTTTCCATATTTTTCAACGCTTGTAAATACAAATACGTACTTTTCGGAACGAAATTTACTTAACCCAAAGAAACCCAAACAAAATAGCAGTTTTCTAGGACGGATTATTAGAAGGGTAAAAATGATTGAATTATTCACTTTTTTGCACTTGTTACTGAAATTGAAACAAAAAAAAAAAAACAAATTTTTTAATTCGAATCACTTTGAAAAATTATTATTTTGCAAAAAAAAATTTTTCGTGATGAAAACGATTTTTCTCAAAATGCTTATTACAAATAGGAAAATAAAAGATAGTTGAGTGTAAATAAATCATAAAACGTTAAAAAAAAATTAAATTATCGACATTGAACGAAAAATTTATGATGTTATTAAAAATAACATCATAAATTGCATCTCCTTACAGTCGCGAATAAAATCGCCACTAAAATTGCTCCTCGATATATTCGAGATTTAAAAAAATTAGTCAAAATATAAAAAACGACATTCCCTAGTGATGAAAAAAAAAAAATTCGAACTTCGAAATCCGTAGTACTTCTTTCGTTCGTCCACGTCACGAGGTCTCTTTATAAATCATCAACTTTTGTTTCCATTGCTTCTGCCTTCGTGTTTTTTTTCATCTTGTTTTGCTTGTTTTTTTTTCCTCGACGTCATTCTCGACGAAAGATCCGCCAGCAATTTCATCTCAATTTCGAGGCAACGGTAGCGGTGTATGATCGATATCGGGAGTCCGGGTGCTCGGAACCACCGGACTTTTTTGCTGATCTGTGAACGCACTCACACAGAAGATTCAGGAGGAAGAAACGTTCGTTGTTCGCTTCGAAAATGTGTATGCGTTCTGTAAATACATATAACGATATATGCACATACAGGGTGATCCGAAAAGGTATATTTAAATCCGCGACGTTTCCAGACAGGTAAAAGCGCTAACAGCCAATACCAGTGACAAAGAAATTAATAAATAAACATCTATAATATACAATACAAACAAACACACAAAAAATATAAAAACTCTGAATTATCAAAAATAAAAGAAAACAGCAACATAATTAATTATCATTTAATTATCAAAAAAATAAGAAATGAAAAAGATAAAATTAGAGGAAAGTAACCAAATATGGAATAGTATCCCTAATATGGAATACCGCCATTTCTCAAAAACTCCTAGCTGCAAAAAACAGTGATTTTCTGTGTCTTTCCATCATTATACTCGCGTACAGTTTTCAACTTGTCAGTCGGGCAAACGTTGCGGCCGTGGTGAGAGTGTTTCCTTTGGCGCTGTGGGAAAAGTTTTTGAGCTATGTAAAAAATAAATATTTCTCAAAATGTGATTGGAAATAATAAGGTTTTTATTATAACTATGCATTAATTACATGTTCTTTTTATTGTTTTATAGGTTTTTTCGTGTCTGATTGTGTTTAGTAAAAAAAACTGATATAAGTATTGATTAGTTGGAAATTTCCAAATATGGACAGTCCGTGCGATCTAAATATGGAATATGAAAAAATACTAAGAGGAAGTACATTTTGATACAGACAATGAGCATAATGCCGCTATAGGACTGGAAGCTCTTGCCTCAGAAGATACAGAGTGTATGTTCTGTAATAGTCTGTTTTCTCAAGACACTCGAGGAGAGACATGTATTAAACGCCTC
>JAPYZJ010004029.1:0-14648 GCA_030522765.1 Ophioninae sp. B BG-2022a | reverse complement strand
TTTTGTTGTAACTAAATTCTTATGAGTTGCACTTTTATGCATAAAATAATCAGCTTCGTAACTTTGATGAAAGTTATGAAAATGTTGGTCTGAAGTTAACAATTTTCGTTCCGTGAATTATGACTTAAATTTTCAACTGTAAATTAAAAATCCAAACTAGTGACACAATGATTTCTTAGTTAGTCTCAGAAATGCGCCAAAAATTTTCTGAAATCAGTCTTCAAAGACAGCAAGCTGGAAAATCCTTAAAATTGTGCAACTTATTAAAAAAAAAAATAAAACATTCCTAAGGCTAATTCATGATTAGAGAATGCTGGAAATCTATCTAGTTGGTTGGATAAGGACAGTTTTAAGTAAAAAGCTGATAATTTAAGTTATAATTCACGGAACGAAAATTTTTAACTTTAGACCAACATTTTCATAACTTTCATCAAAGTTACGAAGCTGATTATTTTACGCATAAAAATTCAACTCATAAGAATTTAGTTACAACAAAAAAAAAAAACTGGAAAGTCTCTTGATTTTTCTTTTAGAATTTTTTAAAACTGGTCATGTCGAAATTCCTCAAAAAATCGAAAAAAAAAATCATAACTCCTAAACTATAAAAAATTGCATAACATACATGAGGGTGTTTCGGATTCCCCACGACATGCCGGATCTACATTTTTTTTTATGACGTCAATTAACCGGCCACCCTGTATATATATATTTATATACACGTAGATGTATAAGTCGGTTGGGAGCAAATAAAATCTCGACAGCCATGAGAAATATCTGGCAGAGCACTCGTGCTCGAGAAAGGAGCATATATAAGTGAGCATGCGAGCAGGAAAATAGAATAAAGCGAGAAGAGAAGAAAGCGTTTCGGGCGTCTTCGCGGAGAAAGACTGCGAGAGGAAAGCGAGAAACGAATCTTTGCGGTCGAGCCGATATTACCATATGAAAAGTACTCCCCCTCCCCCCTCTTTTTTTTCCTCTCGGTAAGGATCTTCCGAGCCTACCCACATACGAGAGTATAAAACGAGAAGACACCCAAGAAACGCAAAAAAAAAGAAAAAAAAAAAACTACGACTGACGGGTTTGCTCACTCCAGCTTTTCCGGGCTAGGAAAACGAGTGACGTCGTATTTCTTACCCTTTTACCTTTTTGTCATTGGAAAACCGAGACATCGCTGTTGTAACTCGAGAGAACGAACGTTTTAAGTTTTACGAACGTCGAAATCGATCGCACGAGTCCCCAATCACGTATCGAGACTCTATTCGGAGATCGGGAAATCGAGTATTTAGGTTTTGTTTGGGTATTTATGAAAAGAGGGTTTTTTGGTATACGTTTGTATTTGAAATGAGATGATGATCGACTTTGGAAACATTTTGGACGGTGGTTCTTTTTTTTTTATTTTTTTGTTGTTTTTGATGATTGTTTTTGTACAAAATTGTTTTTTTCTCGATATGTTGAATTTTGGAAAAAATTGGAACGTGGGTTTTCTTTTTTTTTTTTAATGATTGTTTGGCGTTTGAGAGAATGATTTTTTTACGGTTTTTGTCGATCGTTTTAACGGTCTCAGGCTTTTCAAAATTTTTTTTGAGCGATTTTAGTTAGTTTGGGGATTTTTTAAAATTACTTTTAAAACTTAATTTAAATTACTTTAAGATTACTTAAGAATTACTTTTAAAATTACTAGCGTTTTTTTTTAATCGATATTAGGATTTTATAAATGATTTTTCGGCGTTTTTAATTTCCATCAGGCTTTTCCAATCAATTTTTCGGCGTTTTTATTTCTCATTAGGATTCGTTATATTTTTTTTTTGGCGTTTTTATATCGGTATCAAATAAAAAAAAATTATTTTTCGGCAATTTTTCTAGTATCAGGCTATCAGAAATAATTTCTTTTGCGATTTTTACCTTCTCATGATTTATAAAAATCACTCGACGTTTTTTTCAGTATTGAATGTCTAAAAATGATTTTTCGAACATTTTCACTAGTAATACATTTTTCAAAATTATTTTTCGCCGATTTTTATCTGCAAGTAAAATGCTTGACGCGAGAATAAAAAATTAGCTCCTGTATTGTTTGGAGAATGGATAAATTCGTCGTAAAATTTCGATTTTTGGAAGAGTCTTTCGATGTAACGTATACTGAAATATCTGCTCAGTTACGTCATGAAGGTTCATACGAGTTGGCGTAATTTCATCAAAGTCGTCATGGAAAATATCCGGAGGGTGAAAAAAAAAGTGCATCGAGATATTGCTCGTAAAGCATTTCCCAGGGTAGTATAATTTTTATTGCCGATAATAAATTCCGTTTTCCTCCGAGCGGTCGAAATATTTCCAACCATGATATATCTGGGTATGTACGATCTGAAAATCGTTGTTGGTGATATATAGACGAACGTATATTTTTCTATCTATGGAAACTCGATTTCGAAGGGTTTTAGGGATTCCCTCTAGATCAAGTAAATCTGTATTTAGGAAAATCAATGAAATCATAAGATAGAATAAATAATTATGCTTTGTTTTAAATATTTTTTGTTTACATGTTGTATTTTTTTCTTTTTATTTTCAAATTGATTCCTTATTCAAATTCAATTTTTCTTTTATTCGAATCAGAATTAGAGTGGTTTTTATTCAAAACAAAATCTTTATTTCCTCAAATATAAAAACGAATTTTCATTTGCTTAAATTCAAAACTGAAATTATCATTCGTTCAAATATAAATCTGAATTTTTATTTGTTCAAATTTAAATCTGAATTTTCATTTGTTCAAATTTAAATCTGAATTTCCATTTGTTCAAATTTTAATCTGAATTTCCATTTTTTCAAACTCAAATCTGAATTTCCATTTGTTCAAATTTCAATCTGAATTTTTATTTGTTCAAATTTTAATCTGAATTTTCATTTGCTCAAATTTTAATCTGAATTTCCATTTGCTCAAATGTAAATCTGAATTTCCATTCGTTCAAATTTAAATCTGAATTTCCATTCGTTCAAATTTAAATCTGTATTTTCATTTGTTCAAATTTTAATCTGAATTTTCATTTTTTCAAATTCAAATCTGAATTTCCATTTGTTCAAATTTAAATCTGTATTTTCATTTGTTCAAATTTGTATTGGAATTTTCATTTGTTCAAATTTTAATCTGAATTTTTATTCGCGAAAATTCAAAATTCAATCTTTTTCCTTAAATTCAAATGCAAATTTTTTAATTCGAATCTAATGTTATTTTTAACTTCAGTTTCCAATTGATAAATACAGTGACACAGATGGGGTCTTTGTAGAACGAGACTTTTGCGAAACCTTCGAACTTCGAGGGTGAAAAAACTTGCATTGAAAAGTGAGTACATAAATAATAACAATAATAACAATAATAATAAAAAATATTGATAATAATAATAATACGTTTGCGTCAGTGTATACTCAGAAATGACAACTTTTGCACAAACACAAGGTACCTCCGCCCAGCCACGAAAACGCGAAGGTGAGGGAGGTAATGCAATTCTCGCAATACGGGAAGGGTGGAATACCGTTGTAGATTTCTTTACGCGCTCGGTGCGACTCGACAAACGACTTTTTCCAGAAAACTGTAAACTAACGCCGAGTAAGCAGGAAACAGCCACGCAAGTCTCGCGGCCTGTTATCAATTTAAACTTCTTTTTTTTTTCTTTTTTTTCCACCCTCGTTGACGTCCCTATTTATGTGTAGGGCGTACGGAGGGTGGATCGATTTTTGCAGCTTGCAAAATACCCAACGATAAACCGGCTGATTGGTACAAACTAAAAAAAAACGCACATAATCTTGATTCTTGTAAATAAAGGGTCGAAAATAAATCGAGAATTTTTTTTTCGTGAAAATATTTTTTGAAGAAATAAAAATGCATGTAATTTCGATTCTGGTAAATAAAGGGTGGAAAATAATTCGAGAATTTTTTCTTCGTAAAAATATTTTTGAAAGAAATAAAAAATGCACGTAGTTTCGATTCTGGTAAATAAAGGGTGGAAAATAAATCGAGAATTTTTTCTTCATAAAAATAATTTTTAAAAGGTTGGATTCAATTTTTAAAACGCTCAATTTCAGTAATTCCTTACTGGAGAAAGTGAATTTCCATTGATAAAAACAAGTAGTAAAGAAATAAAAAAATTCACGTAATTTTGATTCTTGTAAATAAAGGGTGGAAAATAAATCGATAATTTTTTCTTCATAAAAATAATTTTTAAAAGGCTGGGTTCAATTTTTAAAACGCTCAATTCCAGTAATTCCTCACTGGAGAAAGTGTATTTCCATTGATAAAAACAATTAGTAAAGAAATAAAAAAATCCACGTAATTTGGATTCTGGTAAATAAAGGGTGGAAAATAAATTGAGAAATTTTTCTTCATAAAAATAGTTTTTAAAAGGCTGGTTTCAATTTTCAAAAGGCTCAATTCCAGTAATTCCTCACTGGAGAAAGTGAATTTCTATTGATAAAAACAAGTAGTAAAGAATTTAAAAAATTCACGTAATTTCGATTCTGTTTAATAAAGGGTGAAAAATAAACCGAGAATTTTTTCTTCATAAAAATAATTTTTAAAAGGCTGGTTTCAAGATGTCCTGTGGGTCATATCTTTTCCAGCAATTCTCCAGTAATTCCTCCCTACAGTAAGGAAATTTCTGTTCATGAAAAAAGTAGTAAATTAATAAATCGAAAATTTTTTCTTCATAGAAAAACAAAAAAAATCAAAAAACTCTCCAGTAATTCCGTACTGGAGGAAGGAAATTTCCATTGATAAAAAATAATAATAAATTAATTAAAAAAAAAACAGATTACTGTAAATCAGCTTCGTTTCAACAAAATTTACGCTATCGGACTCGAGGAAATTATTCTCCATATGGAATAAAGATAGAACGGATTAATAATGCCAAAAGTATCGATCATTTCAAAGATGCACGAACTATCGTATATTTCGCCTGGCTGGCAAACTTTGCCAGTTCCTTCTTCCTTCGTGTACTTCTTACCACGTTTCGTATACGTATATTTGGTGGGTAAGTTAGAAGATGCATTGATATGAGGGTCTTCGTGGAGGATGCCAAAGTTACCGATGCGATCCATCAATTCATCGCCCACTGATCGCGACAGACTTTTTCTTATCTATTTGTTTGACGATTGTAAATTCATCTACTTAAGGCATTCTCACGTTTCTTGCTCGCTCGTATCAACTCTCAATTATTAATTAATTAATCATTTCATTTATTTGAGAATTATTTCCTACATGAATATAATATTTTTTATGGTAAAAAAATGCATGGTTCATCGTAAGATAATACTTTTCGAGGTGAAATAGTTGATTTTTTATGTTTCTTATATTTAGTATTTTTAAAAATTTTTTATATAGCGTAGGTAAAAATTATGGGATTTTTTTTTTGATAGCAGTTTCTTAAAGGAAAAAGATTGCTCTTTATAGAAAAAATATTATATTGATGTAAGAAATAAATATAAAATAAAATTGATGATTTATTGATTAATCATTAATTTATTCATATTTATTGATTATTAATTATTAAATTATAATTAAATAATATTTATAATTATAAATATAATTTATATAATTATACATTATATTTATATATAATTATAATATTATTTAATTATAATTAAATAATTATACGTTCGAGAAATTTCGGAATGAAATTTTGGGCCAGGCAAAAATAACCCACGTTCACGGGTTGAGGGTTAAAACTGAGGAAACAAGATACCATTTTCAAGAAGGCATTTGATATCGCATGAGTCTGGCGTCACATCGGAACCTGATGCAGCAGGCTGAAGGCACCAGGTACGTGTTTCACTTCCTCTACTGATAGACACCCATAATCTCAAACTACGTGTCCCTCGGAGTTTCGAATTTCCTCCTCGTCCGTCCAATTTTCCGAACTCGCAAAATCGAGGAGACTCTCCACTCTAAACGTGCACATTCCCACTCGATCGCACACGTGTATGCACGGGCGAATAAACAAATATATGCATGCCTTATCTCCGGGTATGATTTTTTTACCGATTTTTTTCCTACTGGGAAAATGATCGCGAAACGAAGAAAAAGAAAAATGCCGATAAGGCTGAATTGAATTCGTTAAATTCGTTTTTCGTAGTGGCTTGCAGTTTTCGCTGTTTAAAAGAAACGATTTTTTCAAGTTTTTAAACTTTGAAAAAATGGAAGTTTAAAAGTAAAAAAATACAGTTTTTGTTTTTGTTTTTACATTTTCTTATTTTTCGTTAAGTATCATACGTAATGATATTGAATAGATATTTTTTGTTAAAAATTTCTTATTTTTCAAATTTGATTTTGGAAAACGATAAATTGATGAAATTGAAAGAAAAAAATCATTTACAGATGCAACGAAGAAAATTGTCTTTTTTCAATGTACAATTTACAAAATTTCCTGAGATATATATTACAATGTTTTTACAATGTTACAATTATTTTTTAAGTTTTTATTAAATGGATTTCAACGAATCTCCAAAAATACGATTTTGGAAAATAACAAAAATACAAAATACAAAATACAAAAAAGAAACATCTTCAGATGCAATAAAAAAGTCGTACTTTTTCCAATTTTCAATTACCAACATTTCCCAATAAGATTCCGTTAGTTGCTGAATTATTATTTTTTCGTTAATTTTGAATTGAACGATCTTTATTCCAAAATTTTACTTTGGAAAATAATTAAAATACGAAATTAAAAAATTACTACTGAACATCAGATGTAATAAATTTTAAATAAAAATAAATAATCAAAAATAAATTTTGATTAGAAGAAAGTGTTTGAACGTGTCGAGCATTGGCTGGACCATAAGTGAGACTGGTGTGGGGCATGATTTATTTAACAATGGCGAATTGGCACGGCACTGTGAATGCGACCGGCTGCGATCATTCCGGCTGCTAAATAGAGCCCGACGTGTGAAAGCTTTGACGGGTTTCTTGGAACGAGCTTTCTTCCAGTGCTTTATACAGTCGAGGGAAGTGATGCCGCGAAGGAAAGACATTTTGAGGCAACACATACACAATATATATGGATGCGTGGTTGGGGCTAAGATAGATAGACTTGCCTGTGCTTTTATATATATATATTTATATATATATACACAGGGTGTCCAAAAATCGTACGATAATGTTGCAAGTTTTGACAGTTCGTAATGATCCATTTCCGGAATTTACATAGATGTGGGTTTCACATATTTGAAACTTTTGAAAATTTTGAATTTGAGTTTAATTTTGAATTAAATTAAATTGAATTTTGAATTGAATTGGATTTTGAATTGAATTGAATTGAATTTGAATTGAATTGAATTAAAATTCAATTTTGAATTGACTTGTATTGAGTTTTGAATTGAATTGAATCGAATTTAGAATTGAATTTGAGTTGAATTTTGAATTGAATTTTAAACTGAATTTGAATTGAATTTTGAATTGAATTTAAATTGAATTTTGAATTGAATTGGAATTGAATTTTGAATTGAATTTGGAATTGAATTTGAATTGAATTTTGAATTGAATTTGAATTGAATTTTGAATTGAATTTGAATTGAATTTTGAATTGAATTTGAATTGAATTTTGAATCGAATTTTGAATCGAATTTTGAATTGAATTTGAATTGAATTTTGAATCGAATTTTGAATCGAATTTTGAATTGAATTTGAATTGCATTTTGAATTGAATTTGAATTGAATTCTGAATTGAATTTGAATATGAATTTGAAATATTTCAAATTGCTGGCGTATAATCGCCAGTTCTGAATTGTACAAAGGTTGTAACGAAAAATTAACTCTTTTACTGAGTTTTAAATTTGGTTATTCCTGATGGTTCGTTATCACACCTCATTCATCAGCCTGTCAAAATCATAGATGTTATCCCTCGTTTTTTGGGGTACCCTGTAGATAGGTATGAGGATAAAGAATGGAGATAAAATTCGATCATTCGTGAAACAGTGTTACAGCCTCCCCCGGGAAGACAAAAACGTGATATCTGGCCTCCATCCGTATGTACCTTTTTACGTTGTAGAATTCCAATGAGGCATGTGATATTCGACGATCGGAAGACGTCAACGACAAAAATGTTTCTGCGTTCGCGCAGATCCGAGATAAAGTATATACCCATGTGAGAATCGATAATACGTCGAACGATGGAAAACTTTTCGATCCTGTTTTTCAAAAAAGGATTTACCACCCGAACGATCTGAAAATCGGACATTTTTTTCTACTTTCACTTTATCAGTCTGTAACTATCGGAATTATAGATTTTATCTATATTCTTAAATAATGTTGAAGGGTGAATAAATAAGTGAAAAAAAAGACAGTAAACATTTTTTTTGTTTTTTTTTTATCGCATCTCAAAAAAACCCAAATTTTAGCTCGCTAGACCGGAAGAAACGCGGTTTTTTATTTTCAACAATTAACGGTTTACGTATCTTAGGATGGTTGAAAAAAGAAACAGTTTTTGGAATTTGTTTTTTCGAATTTACTAATAATTCAACCAAGTTTAGAATTGGATTTTTTTTACACATCTGTAAGTTGACAAATTAAACGTTCTTTTCGGAAAAAAAATATATCATGGCAGCCCAGTGGTTCATCAAAAAAGACAAACTTTTTTTTCTCAAGGCAGACTCGAAATTTACAATTGAAAAAAAAAACAACCAACAACTTTTGATTGGTCCTGAAAATGATTTTTTTTAAATTTCGTATTTTCAAAAAATTACAATTTTTATAAACTACTGAAAATCAATTTTTTTTTATAAAAAATTTAATTTTATCTTCAAAGTCGTCAAAGAATTTCTAATGAAAGAACACCAGAAAAGGTCCTAAAAAAAAAAAGACAATTCGTGGTGAGTTCTTTGTGTTTGAAGAATCGCTCGTGTGGAATTTATTAAGGCCCTTTATTCGTTTCGGTCTCAATATTCACGAATTAGTTGTCACGTGTACCAGGAGTTTCTTATTACGTGCCACGTGCAAATATTTGTAAGTATCAGCGTCTCCCAAAAAAAAAAAAAAATAATAAAAATGAAAAAAAAACCAAAAAACTAAAAATAATAAATAAAAGAAAGAAAAAAAAAAGATCGGGTATCCCAAGGTCGTTATCGTGTTTTCTGCTTTACAATTGTTTTTTTCTTTTTTTTTCTTCTTTTTCCCCCTTTTAATTCTTCTGTTTTCCGGCATTTATTTTTTTCTCTCTACATACCGATCTGAGTCGTTCGTCCCTCTCTTGCCCGTTATTTACAGACGGACCTAGGAGCACCCTGTTCGACGTGAAATTTTAATTATATGACTCCCGGGGCTCCTCCTTTTTTTGCTGCTTTTTCAACCCCCCCCCCCCCTCCCATCTTGGTACGGAAAAGCGCGACCCCGATATCCCCGCAGGGGCATCGAAAAACTCTCCTCTCCAACCCTCCGGATGGCCCGTTGCCTCTCTCAGCCGGAGCAATTTCGTTTCGTACATTTTTCATGTTGGAAAAGACGATTTTTTTCGTTCCTTTATTTTCCCTCGTTCTGCCTTCCCGTCGTCCTCTTACGCGTCTAAATCGACTATTTTAAAAACCCGAACATCAAAGACATACCTATAAACTCGAAAATTTCATTTTTTCCTCTTTCAAGTCGAGGGTACCTTTCCACCTCCCTGCAAACACTTTATTTATTAAAAAATTCCGTGCACCCGAGCGAATCGTTCGTGATTTACGTCTGGATGGGGAATCCCTTGTCGAATCGAAAATTTATGAAGTATGGTTTTTATGATTAATTGTTTATTAACGTAACCGTTATTTGACTATTATATGGATAGTTGTAGAAATATTTATTGTTTATTTATTTGATCGATTTTATTTTCCTTCAATTACTCGATTAATTTATTGTATTAATTATAAATAATTATATCAATTAATTATATCGTTTGTTATTTATTTATTGCTATTATTATTGTTGTTGTTAGGTATTATTGTAATCTATTATTAATTATATAATTCATTATCAATATCAATAATTGTACCAATTTGATTGTTTATTTATATATTTATATTTATTTATGTGATGTATTTATTTATTGGGATTTATTTATTTTTCAATTTTATTTATAAAAACTATTCAAGTTTTCGAGAAAAGTACAAGTCGAATTTTAATATTATTGCTTGTCAAAATGATTGCCATGAGGATGTCGAGATTTTACACAAAATTCATACTCAGTCTCGCCAAGATTGAGTTTTTTTTTAAATTGTCAAATATTGATACAAAAATTGAGTTTTTATTGTTTAAACAAAATGCTGCCGCTGCTGCATGGTTTAACCCAAACAACGCGACCAAACTCAAAATTTGGAAGATTACGAAAACATTGTACAGCGGTTTTCGAAAAATGAAAGAAAATGGGTTTTCGAAAAATGAAAGAAAATGGGTTTTCGGAAAATGAAAGGCAATCGGTTTTCGAAAAAATGAAAAAAATCGGTTTTCGGAAAATGAAAAAAATCGGTTTTCGAAAAATGAAAGACAATCGGTTTTCGAAAAAATGAAAAAAATCGGTTTTCGAAAAATAAAATTAACTTTCAAAGTAAGTTTCTAGCTGTGAATTTTGAGGGATTGTTTTATAAAACGAGGATTCGAGAAAAATGCAGAATATAGGTGAATCGCAGCGGGGCAGTTCGCGGCTACGCAGCGGGTGAGCTAATTTACAAAAGTCGTCGTAACTCACTTAATTTTCCCGGCGTTTTTGCAATCTCCTTTGCAAAGTGAAATGAAGATTCTCGTCGATTTTTCACCGTAATAAAAAAATCGTACTTATTAAATTCCGAGTTTGCGCGAATTCTTCAAAATAAAAAATACAATAGTAAAGACCAACAATGTACGAAGACCTGGTCGTAGTCGTCGTTTTCGAAAAACCATGTCGAACAGCATAATTTATTGTCTTTCCACTTTCATTATCCTCTGTTGTCACTGAACAATTCTCTTTCACTTCAGTCTCGATATACCTTTGAGTATTGCCACCGGCGTGTCCTATTTATTTAGGATTATCCATGCAGCCCTCAATTTATTGGTTTCGACAAGCCAACACTCACGATTCTCTTTGGTCCCTCTTTGTTAATAGCAAATCCCAAAAAAAAAAAAATGTGAATTTTTTCGTTCAACATTTAACTATTTTCCCAATTTTCTAAATTATCACAAATATCCAGTTATACGAAAGTCCAATTATTTTACAAAATTAAAAAACAAACAAATTTTTCGTTTTTTTCCATTTTTTTTCATTTTTATATCAAATATAAAAAATAATAATAAGAATAACAATAATAAAAAAATAAAAATAATATTAATAACATTAATAATAATTTTTGAAAATAAAAAAAGCCAATTAATAATGATTATATTTAAAAAAAATTAATACAAAATATGCCTACGCGAATAAATATTGAATGTTTCCAATGACATGTAAAATATTTAACACTATCGCAGCAGATTTCAGATTAAACAACTGAGCGTATAGAAAAAACAAACAAACAAAAATTTGTTTGAGTAATTATTTTTAAAAAATAAACACGAACGTAAAATCTGATTTAGTGATTAAAAATAAATAAATAAACAGTTTTTTTTCGATACAGCACGTTTTTTCAAAAGGTTAAAAAAAAAATGAAAAATGATTTCTTCCATCCCTTCCGGTACAGGATTTAAAACCGTTCATTAATATTAATCAATGAATCAAAAAAAAAAAAATCAATATTACAAAACCTCACCTTTGAGCGTTCTGTGAAAATCGAGATGACCATTGTTACCGTCAGGATCGGTTTACAGTTGGAAACGTGATCGTACCATGGATCATCGCGACGAACCCATCAGTCAGGGCTGATACGTGGACTACCGAAAATCAGTATTTGTCTGCTAATCGGAATACTGATATCCCTGCGAGAGGATAATAGGCCGGTAGGGGGGGGGGGGGGAGCCGGATATCCCTTCAGCCATTTCCCGTCAGCTAAGCCGTTTCGCAAAAGCTGTAACGGATCGACTATTTCAACAATCAAAATCCCCTTCCCCCCTCCCCTGCCCCCCACCTTCGTCCTCTCGACCACAAATGGTCTTTCCTTTCCAAACGACATAATTGCCACTTTTTATCCCAACGAATAATTGGACTTTCGTTTGAGAAAACGTCGATTATTTTTTCGCCTTTCAATACTTCGACATTGTCGAGCCGGATAAATTTATTGATTGATCGATTATGTATTTCATGCCTTGATAAACCTTAGACAAATTTAACTATTTAGCGACAAATAAACAAAGTTGAATTGATTTCAGTACGACGTAATATAAATAATAATAGAAAAATAAGAATAATACAAAATCTAGA
Source organism: Ophioninae sp. B BG-2022a (assembly GCA_030522765.1). Taxonomy (NCBI): domain Eukaryota; kingdom Metazoa; phylum Arthropoda; class Insecta; order Hymenoptera; family Ichneumonidae; species Ophioninae sp. B BG-2022a. The sequence goes on along the minus strand of JAPYZJ010004029.1, from coordinate 2,313 downwards.
CAAAAATAAAAATTCTTATAATAATAATAATAAATGATAGACATAATAAATAATAATAAATAATAAGCTCAAATAAACAAAGTAGAATTGATTTTAGTACGACGTAATATAAATGATAATAGAAAAATGAAAATAATACAAAATCCAGAGAAAAATACAAATTGTTATAACAATAATAATAAAAAAATAATAGAAATAATAAATAAGCAATAATTAATAATAATGAATAATAAACCCAAACAAACAAAGTAGTATTGATTTCAGTACGAAGTAATATAAATAATAATAGAAAAATGAAAATTATTATAACAACAATAATAATAAATAATAGAAATAAATATCAATAATAAGAATAATAGTAATAATAATAATGATAGTAATAACAATATAGTGAAAGAAATTACTTAAAGCAATAAAAATATTATACTAACAAAAAAAATAATAAAAATAATACACATAAGCCTAGTTTACATAAAAACTAAAAAGATGGGCTTCAGAGTTCAGCTTTGAAGCGGGTAATATTGGTTATTGATTTTAAATCAATTGGAAGCGAATGCCAAAAATATGCCGAGAGAGAGCGAGGGAGGGTGGGGGGAGAGGGAGAGAGAAGAGTTAGGAAAAAAAAGGTAAAGCGTACGGCACACTTCTGGAGTGCTTTCCGAGCCGATTGAATTGTCCGTACAAATGGACAAATACAAACGGTAGGCTATGACGGGTTCAAAGGAACGTGCACTGCGCACACGCCGTTCATACACGAGGCAACAAATCCGTCATGTTGCTTCTATTAAAAGAATCGACACTCCGACAACCTAATATACGTGTTTTACAATGTTTTTTTTTTTTTTTTTTCATTTCAATTTTTTGTTTCGTTTCTCCCTTCAGCTGTCCGCGTGTGTAACTCCGCTGAGTGCGGCGCATGAATTGTTGGGATTTTTTTCCAATTTGGAGGGAATTTCTCGTTCTCTTTTCCTCCTCCCCCCCCCCCCCCCCTCTCTCTCTCTCTTTCTGCATATTTTTCCTTACTTGTAGCAACTCTAACTACTGTACTTATTTTGTAAAATTTTTAATTATTTTTGTATTCTCTTTTTGTATTATATTTATTATTTTTTGGATTTTTTGTATAATTTTCATTATTTTCTGGATTTTCTGTATAATTTTTATTATTTTCTGGATTTTTTGTATTATTTTTATTATTTTCTAGATTTTTTGTATTATTTTCAATATTTGTTAAGATTATTATGTTGCCCGATAGTTAATTCTAGGGCATAATAAAATTGATCATCATCATCATCATCTCTCTATTGTTTATTTTATATATTATTTATTTTATTATTTTTTCTATTATTATTATTATGATTTCTATTATTCTATTATTTCACTTCTATTATTATTCTTATGTTTAGTATTATATTATTTTGTGTTATTTTTAGTTAATTATTTTTCAAATTATGGTAAATACTACAGTTTTCGTTATATCTACTTTTAATTTCGGTTTATTCCATTTTCGTTTACTTTCTATTTCGTTATTGCATCATATGCTTTTTTCTAATTCACTTTTTAAAAAATAATTTCATTGTATCTATATTCTTACTCCATTTGTTTGCCCGAAAGTCCGCTTTCGGGCAAATAATAAACCATATCAATCAATCAATCTCTCCCTCTCTCTCTTTCTGTTTTATTCTTATTTCCTTCTCATTTAATCCATTTAAGTTCTATTCTATTTTGAGCTTGACTTTTACTTTATTACTATTACTTATAACAGTTTGCTTTCAAGTTCTAGCTTAACTTCTGTTTTAGTCTTATTCTCACTCTTATTCTTATTTTTTACTTCAAATTCCGTTATCGTGACTTATCGTGTTTCTATTGTTATTTTCAGTTTAAATTCAACTTTTATTATTCCACTTTGATTAATCTATCATTTCTACATTATTTTATATTTCATTTCTTTTATTTGATTTTGTTAATTTTATTCTTATAATTACTAATCTACATGTCTTTTTTTCGTCCCAAAAGTCCACTATGGCATAATAAATTCAATCAATCAATCAATCAATAAATCAATCAATAAAACAATCTCTCCCCCCTCCCTCTCGCCCTCCCTCCCTTCCTCTCTCTCTTTTTCTCTCTTCCCCCTCCGTCTCTCGCACTTCACCCCCCCCCCCCTCCTCCGCCCTTTTACGACCTTTCCACCTTTATCTTCGTCCCTTGCAACCCCCCACCTTCGAGCCCTTTTATGCTCACTCCAACCTCCCCCCCCCCCCCCCCCCCCCCCCCCCCCCCCCCCCCCCCTCCCCCCCCCCCCCCCCCCCCCCC
>JAPYZJ010004028.1:0-14651 GCA_030522765.1 Ophioninae sp. B BG-2022a | reverse complement strand
AGGATCACTATGACGTATTTGCTTTATTTTTAAGTGTAGTATTTTTTACATGACGGCTCAAAAACAAAGTAGGGGGCCACATTACCACCTTCTCCTCTATATTTTAAATTTATATTAAAAATTATTTCACCGAAATCATTGATTCTGTTACTGCCTTAATGGAATTTTTTTTTATATTTATATTTTTTATTTTATTTACTTTCTAATTTCAGTGATAAGATGACCATAACGTCATCACTTATCAATGAAAAGCTGAGCTGAGCTGAAATTTATCAAATTCCCGAAAAAAATGATGCCATGCCCATTATAATCTCATTATACGAAAGCCATTATTTCCATCGAATTGATGGGAAAAGTGTTGATAAAAATACGTTTAGAAAAACTTATCGCTGTTTTCTAGGTCCCGTTAATGACGGGAGCGCAGATTTTTCGATTGACGAGTCCGTCTGTGACTGCGTGCTCCGTGAAATGTTATCGAGCGGGCAACCAGCGCGGACTCGCTTAACGGTCAATCAAAGATTACATTGTGAGTGGATATGGGCGCGACCAAGAATTATCGGGGTTGGCTCCGGTTGAACATTACATCGGCAAACTCATCGCAGTGGCAACCTCTCCGTTCATTGTTATCAACGTGCTCTATCTTCACTGTGCATCGAACACGCACACTCACTTGATCTATTTACTTTAAAGAATAATGAGAGAGACCGTAGATATAGGAGAATCTTTACTGGATGATCCACCGCTTCAATTCCTTCGACTAAAAAATCTGATGACGACGATGGTATTTGCTATAGAAATTTTCGCATTCTGTGGATTATTAATGTTTTTTAATTTTTGATTTTTTAAATATAATTATTTTCACGGAATTTTAGATTTTAGGCTTTTAAAATTCGATTTTACGTAACTTGATATTAAGATTTTGATAATATTACTTCATATTTCGCAAATTCATTTTATTCTTTTTATTATTATTCTTCAATTATTTATATCATTGTTCAATTGCAGATACCTACATTTATTTGTCAGTTTTATTACATTGATCTAGATTTCATTAACTTAATTTTTGGATTTTCTGTTAGTCTATAATATTATTAATTGTTATTAACAATTTAATAATATTTGTCAATAACAATAGCCATTATCGCGTGTTCAATTATATTTATCCCATTATAGCCATAATTGGTAAAGATATTCGGATTATATCATGAAGTAATGTATACAATCATGTGTAAGTACGAGTATGAGATAAGTGGCTAATTAAAATAGCAATTACGAACGAAGTAATCGTTATTATTATATAATTGAATGGAACAGAATCGTAGACTGTAATTACGGAATTGATAGCTCATTTAGATTACCCTACACGTACACCCTTGGCTAAAAGTATGAAGCACCTTGAGATTATTTTTTACTTTAATATATTTAAAATTACAAATTTTTAATTCAGCAAAAAAAAGTAAATTCAAAAAATTGCGAAGAAAGCTTACTTTTTTAACCGTCACAGTGTGAACGAAAATTGAACGTGATTTACTTCGAGCTCACGGTTTCGCCAGTGTTATCACTGAATTCTCGTAAAATCGAAGAAACTTCACAAAAGTGGGATTTTATTTTGTATTCAAAATCAAGGTCAAACGCTTCGTCATAAAATTGGCAACGGAGCGCACCGCTGGTTTCATCCCGATTATCATCGTCGTTTCCATCGATTTTCCTAAACAAATTGTTTCGAATAATTTCGCGTTCAAAATAATTTAAAATAACCGCAAAAATAATTCCGCGAACGTCTTCTTTCCAGCGCTACGAAACTCGAATCTTCGCAAAGTGTAAAAATACAGTAAACTCGAGATATCCACACGAACGCAATAATAATAACGACAGCGGTAACGTCTGAATACACGAAAAATGAAACGAGAGAAGAAGCGAGGTCGCGAACGGATGTTTCGACCTTCAAAAAATGTTAACACTTCCGCGATTCTCACCAACGAGTTCGTTATCATTAATATTCCAGTATTTTTCACGTCCGACACAAATAAGGCTGAAACGCGAAACTTTACGGCTGCCGCCTAATGCTAATAATGAAGCCCAAATTCAAATTTTTCTCGCACAAACTTTAATTATCAAAAAATTTTGCGTAAACCCTTCTTTTACCGTCTTAAAAGTCCCCTTGAAAAAATGTTTGGCGACTAGCGAAATATCGAATTTTGAAAGTCATTTATTTTACTGCGCTTCTACTGTACTCAACAAACCCAAACAAAGCTAAAAGAATTCAAACAACATGAAAAAACTATCACATGGCGAGCGATACGCAAGTATGGGCGAACACTGTTTTCGAGGACGGAAGAGTGGGGGTATCGATCGGCAGTGGCGAGCGATATAGATATGCTCGCACGTGTCGAAACAATAAACATTAAAATTCGAAAACTCGAAAACTACTGCCGATCGACAAGAATCCTTTTAGATGTTCTTTTGTAACATTAAAAGCGAAGGCTCTGCAAAATTTCAGCTCGATCCAAATCGCGGTAGTGAGAAGTTTCGGAATTTTAACCCGAGAAATTTAAATTTCGTAAAAGAAGAATTCCCGAAGCACAAAAAACAAATTTTCTGAAAAAAGTCCATATTTTTCGCAAGGTCAATAAAAGTTGTAAAAATCGTGAGAAAACAGTACAAAACAAAAAAAAAAAACAATTTTCGTTGCATTGCAACGTCGGAATCTTTGTTTAAATCGTATTGAACCAAATTAGTTTGATTGGTTTCATGTTCGCGCTCTTTAACGTTAATTACTAGCTTCGGCTTTTTCACTTTACTATCCCTATCGGTACCTCACACTCTACTTTACCATCTCTATCAGTACTTCACTCGTTAACCTAACCTCTGCTGCGGTCACAGCCGATTTATGCTACACTTTGCCGCATTTGACTGGGGCACGGGGAAACTGCGGAAAACCCGTATCAATACGGATGATTCTGTATTCCTCTGAATCCAGGGTGCACAGACTTGAGGTTTGTACACCAAGGTTTCAAAAGATTCGATTTTAGGCTCACGGATCGATGCGCCATCTAGAACACGGTTAAGCGGTCACCGCTTCATGTAGCAAAGTTGCTTATTTGACTAAATTGAGCCAAATTATATTTCCAAGTCTTTTTTTTTACTAAAAGTCATTTTTATTAAGCGTTTTAATTTTAATTTCGATATTTTCAAATTCGAAAGAATTTATTTTTTCGTGAATGTCAATTTTTCGCAATAACAATCAAAGTTACGAAAAGTAGTAAAAAAGAAAACAAAGAAAAAAAACCTTCCATTGGTAACAATGCAAGCTTCGTCCTCCTCATCTCTCGCCGTTCGCGCTTCCGCGAAGTAACGGATATTTCGCGCGATTTTCCAATGCAAACACAACGGCGATGAGGTTAGGATATTCTCGCACCGCTAATGCCACGGAAGACGCCCAGTTCCTCGCGCGCGCACTCCTACGAATCGCAATTTATAATTCCAAGCGCGCGCCACAAGCGTAACACCGTGACTTCTCCATACTGACGTAACAGTAAACAGACAACCCTCGACACGAGAAAAAAACATGGCCGAACGGAAGTTCATCACTGTAAGAGTCGAACGTGCAACGATGTTTTTTCGCTACCCACGAACGGTCGTGACGTTTCTCTTTTTCGTTGTTTGTTAGGTTTCCAATAACGTCAAAAAAAAAAATCAACCGTCTAATACTCGCCGGACGTACGAAAAAATGAACCATTACTGCGTTGGTGAAGGTAAGAAACTTTGATTAATACAAATAATATGGAATTCGATGTGTCAGTGTTGGAGATAATGAACCGACAATTGCCCTGATAAAACTTGGCTCTAATCCGAGCGATACGTGCGAGCGTAAGGCGTATTAATAGCGATCCGTCAATGCGCCATCTATAACGATACACCGGAGAAAAAAAACAACGCCGGGCCAAGTGCAAGACGCTCTAATTCGATGAAATGAAACTGTATATTTTTCTATACAAGCCCACTTTTTTTTTTCGAGGAAAATTTTCGAGGCGCGTGCTTAGAGTTTGACATTTCCGGAACGCTCGGATGTGCAGTAATGTTCCGTTTTTCATACTTTCGTAAACGTCGATGACGTCACAGGAAGAGTCCCGCCAGCGATACGACCAAATCGGGTCGATCTCGCATATGTACCTTCTTATGCGAAGCTTGGAAAATATCCCGGGAGATCATCCGGGATATCGTTGATAATTCGGTCTCCGATGACACATTCGAAAGAGACACACATTCATGACCGAATAGAAATGAAAATGTATTTATCTCGAATGAAAAGCGGTGCTGGAATGATGCGCGGTTACATTCGCGATGGTGGGGAAGCTGAAATTGGGTCACGAACAGGTACGGTCTGACAGGTGAACGCGTTACTTCGGGCAATGTCAAAGGAAAAAATAAAAGGGAGGGACTTTCACGGTTTGCCTACTGTCACGGAACGGTTCCATCTCGCGGCCCTAAAAACGGCGGCGACCACTAATTCTTCGCTTACGTGGACATCTTCGTTCCGCCGCAAAAAAATTTCAACGTCGAAACAACGCTGAGAAAAGTGCCGAAAAATTAGCGGCGTCCTCATCGTGCCGAATGACACCGTTTATTTCGTATAGCAAAATTTGCGCAGGCCTTCATGATCGTGTAGCCGAGGGACGCCGGAAGTGAATAATAATTGGGGAAACATAATCGAGTTTGTGGGATCGCGGGAGATCGAGTTACGGTAACAATCCATGGAGGACCGCGGCGTACGCCATTTTTACATTGGCGTATCACGTAGCTGCACGGTCAATGTTGTACGACAAGGGGGGGGGGGGTGGAGACGGCGAGCGAGAAAAAAAAGCTTTTGAAAACTTACCGTCGCGTTGTGAACGCACACCCCTTTGTCGCACTTTGGAATTCCACTTATCCGAAACGCCGCTAAATTCGAAGCATCCGATTCATGAATAACACACAATTTATTATTATTATTAAATATGTGTGTATTTCGCTTTTCTTTGCCAACTTATAGATCGCGAAACGCCCGAACGACACCAATCACGTCCTATCACACACTCAACCGGCGCGCAACTGACCCGGAGGCACTGCGCGGCCTACGCCAGCAGGCAATTGACTACGCCCGTGTAAAGTAGTCCCGTCGCCGCTTGGTGGCGCTCGGCATACACCGCGCCACTCTACGTTTACGGCTTGTTGCCGCTATCTGAATTTGGTCGTATTCACTCGATGGGAAAACGACCTAGATGGCGTTTCGTCATGAACGATGAAAATTCACTTTTTACGAAGAATACCTGCGAGCCTAGAACCGAAGCAATAGGCGGATGTCGATTTTTATTTCCAATTGCAACAATGCAAGTTGTCCTGAAGAGACTCCGTGACGAACAGCCGGAGTTTTTGGGCGCATGAGCAGGGCCCACTTTTTCTTTTCAGTAATACGAATACTTGTCACAATACAGATGATTTTGAACGTATCTTCGATCATTTCATACAAAAATGATTAGTCGTACACCGATAAATAATTACCGGAAAATGTACACAATTTTACGTTACGGTGATCTATAAAGAAACATGGCAACGTCGCAATTCTCTATCTCACTCTATTTCTCTGTTGTACTCGTATGATAACGAGCCGGGCGTGGATCGCATCTTGTAAACTTATTCTGTTTAAATATTTGTTTTTGTTTCAGTTTACGGATCATTTTGTTATTAAAAGGAATTCCGTATAATGTGCATGTTACTGTTGGCAAAAAAAAGAAAAATTTGCTATCTTGTTACGGTGCATCCACTAGTTATACCTGTATATCAAACGCAATCCAATTTAAGGTTACGTAGCCTATTTAATTATCGCGCATGCGCTTCGGAGGAAAAACAGAACAGCTGATTTCCGCGACGTTGCCGAATCTGAACTCGGTTGCGAACGACTCCGAACTTCAAGTATCTCGACATGTTTTTTGTCAATATCTGTAGCACGAGTGCAAACGTACCGCACGATACAAGTATTTTTAGAGTGCCTCTTCCATAAGTCCAGAGTTAAAAGTTCTAATGTGAACCATCTGTATCTCTCTTATTTAGTCGGCTTTAGCAGACACTTTGCGTACGTGAATATATGATATACTTGAAAATGATTTTTTTCTTGTCACCAATCGTTCGTAGGAAGTCTTGTTACGTAGTACGTTTTTTGGGGACCGTACAACCCTCCAGTTAGTCACCTTTTCGGTCATTAATTAATCAACTGTATTTGAAGAGCAAACGCTCTTTAAAAAATTTGGAACAAATGTATATATAATGCCCCCCCCCCTGCGCTATAATCTGTAATTTCTTACTGAAACTTACTATCGTAAATTACGTCAGACTTGAGAATCTCAGACTTAAAAGTTTGAACTAAAGTCTAGCCTTAAGGGCATGACGAACATCGACGTAACCTCACAAATTTTCAAAATCCGTTGTCTCAGCATCGATTAAGTTTACGGCGAAAAATCGAGCATCAGTCTTTGTAGAATTCACAGAGGCAGAAATAGATGTTTGAATTTTACGATAAAAATGTTTTGTCCTTGAGAAATTGCGATTAAAAAATTTCGACTATCTCTCTTGGACTCGTGTGTCACGTGGTACGTCTTCGACATGTCCTTAAGAACGCGCGAGTTGACGCAACGATTGAAACACAGACGAACCGTTTCAAACGTTAATGACCGTTGCGTGTGAATTTTCTCTCCGATTGCACGAGTTTCCAAGTACAGTCTGTTTAACGAAAGCATACACGGCTATATCTTTAACTGAAAACCGTGAGAGGGTAGATTTAAACGCGAACAGGTAGAGGGAGCTTTTCACCAAGATGCTTCGTACAGCAAGTAACAATTATTGTCCGAGCGTGGTTACGGATGAAATCTATTGTTCGTGAAAGACATCGAAAAAGCGAGCGAATTGGAAACATTTGGACAGCGATTGAAAAGTTATGTTTTCGAAGTGTGTTTTTGGACGTGTTTTCTCGACAATCATACTTAGGCCAGCTACACGAATGGACAATCCAACGGAGCGTGAAACGCTCGGTTGAGGCGCAAGCGTGCACTGTTTTCAGGTTACACCATGAAGTTGGTAGTATGCCAGGCGATTATGAATGAATATGGCGATTGGGCCATTTATTGATAATAAAGCATCACGGTTCATATTCTGTAGCGTGCGTCTTCTTTCAATGGTTTCTTCCAAATGGTTTTTCCTGATAGTTTCGCCGTACACGCTCGTGTCCGACGGTATCGACGATCGATATCGAAATAAATATCCGCACGAGTAATATCAAGTGTAGTAAAAAGAAATCCATTATTTTCTTGAGTCAACCAATCACAAACTGAATCAACCAATCACAAAGCTGTCGCAAAAGGTTGTTTGATACGAAATCTCATTTTTCTAACGCTATCTAGTGTAACCCGACCGGACCGAACGCGAGATACAGATAACTAAAGCCATCTATTCGAATAATAATGGATTTCTTTTTACTACACCTAATATTTACGAGTAACGTGCCCTCGAAGAGGCTCGTATATCTACGTCACTGAAATTACGCTCTCCTCACAACGGGCGTAGTAACACAAGCTCAGCCATGACATCATCAGCTCCGTTTACGCGTTTTCCGAGGACCGGGCACGCCCCGGCCTACGCGAAATTTTTTTCCTTTTACACCCGCTCCCCCGGTTGTTTTTAATTGGGCGAGGGGACCGGTCGACGGAATCTGCCAAACTTTAATCAGAGGAAAAACCTTCCTTGAATTAATGTTGTATCAATGCACTTTAATTTATATACACGGAATGCTTGCGTCCATCGAGTATATATCTTACATTTATTCTATATATATTTTTTTATATAAATTTTTACGCTTCAGATAAAATCCATTTTCAGTTTAAACGCATTCCATTCAGATAAAAATAGATATGACGGAGCGACCACCAGTGACAATTAAATTGTTGAAAATACCAAACTCAAACTTTGACCCCGTTCGAACCGTTCGACCGTTTCGATAGAATTTATGAAAATAAGATTTTTAGTGTCGGATTTGAATTTTTCTCAATCGAGACGCCTTTTAACACTATAATCGATTCGTCATTTTGTCATTCATTCTTACTAGGAAGATTTTACATTTTCCTGACAAGAGTCTACTTTTTCCTATGACTCTACTTCTGACTAGAAAATTCTAGTTGTTACTGCTCTTCGGTAGAGAAAAAGCGTTTGAATTGAAAACGGATTTTGACTGCAAGAAATATACACTGGACAAAATTAAGGCCGTACCTTTCCATTCACATTGCTTCGTCGATTGCCTAATTAATCTTCGCCCGGTACTGTTGTGTATCAAATATGCCATATATTATTTATATGCATATAGAATAATCTATACTATTGCATAATTATGATAATCGTCATCATTAAACTATACGGTATGTACAAAATGTCCACAAAGATGTTTCTCGTTGTCTTTAATAATACGAAAAACCAAAGTTTGGTCAAATTGAACCTTGAGTTTGTTCCATCCGGTAGCCTCTATAATTTACGGTCCTGGCACGAATAATGAACAATGTCACCACTCGGGTATCTGGCGAATGCACTGGGGACAAATAAAAGAAGCGCAGTAAATAAATAAACGTATGATACATCGGTTGCGGATAAGTGGCGCGACATTCGCGTGAGATGCGCGCAAGAAGCGATTCGCCAAATTTACCTCTGATTGCCAAAGCGTTTCTTGCACACAGGACATATGTTGTATTCGGTCATGAGAACGCTCTGGGACTCGTAATACATTCGTTGCTCCTGTACCTGAAGGTGCTCCGCGTGTAAGAGACCCTTCAATACTTGAGTTCGCCTTCTCTCGTTCAATTGATTCTGCAAGCTAGCCTCCAGAAAATGCCTTATACGGCCAATTGGAACTCCGTCCGGCAAAACCTCCAACACTTTCGCAGCGTTTATCTTGAGAGCGTACTCTTCGAGAAGCTCCAGAGCGGTTTCTAGATCCGGTTGAATAGTTCTCTGAAATTCTGGACGCGAACCTGTTGGACGAATCGTTGATGTCAATGTTGATCGCATGATTTTTGGCAGGTCTGGTACAATACATAGCACTACTCTCATGCATCAAAATAAAAATAATTTTGTCTGCATTTTTACATTCTAGCTCTAACTTTTGTAAGCTGCGCTGGTTATTCATAGATGTTTGAGAAATGCTCTTGTACCAGGGCTACTAGTGGCGAAATTGAACACTCAAAACTCTGAATATTCCGCATAGAAAAAATGCTGAGTTGCGTGAACCCTCTGGGTACGTCTTACCCGGTATGGCGCCAACATCCGGCTGGAGCAGCTGTTGAATGAGCGTGGTGTAAACCTCGCTGGAGCCATCTTGGCTCTTGGCATGATCTTGATTTTTCTGATACTTCGTGTAAATGTTATTGCAATACTGAATGGCTCGGGGTACGTCGTTCAACAAATTGACGTATATCGATATGGCTTGCCGATGACGACCGAGACGTCCAAGTATAATGGCACGTTCCTCAAAAAGACAGCCAGACGGGAATTGCGCGAGCACCGTTTCTGACGTGTAATGAAGCGATTTTTCCAAAAATTGTTGCAACTTTTGTCGCACGTGGTCGATGTTTTGCTTTTCGGCCGGTGTCGCGTTCGGGTCCATAGACGTCAGACACTTCTCCTTATACTGATGGACGAGAACATCGTGGAACAGTGGATTCGTGTCCTCCCAAACCCTCACGACGTACTCCAGATACGTGATGACCAAATCTTTGTGATATCGCAGCAGATAATCCAACACTTTCGGTCTTGGCAAATTTTCGACTTCCTGTAATTGAAGTGTTCAAAAGTTCAATTATCGTGGACGGGGCTCGTAGAATGCGCTTTCGAAATTGCTACGGCTTTGAAGAAAATTCTTTTTTTCCGTATCAGTTATTTACGTTTGTTTGGGTCTGAGAGCTATGTGCCCGTAATATTCACGATCGAGAAGTGTGCAAAGAAAAGGTGTCATTTCGAAACAAATGGAACTTAAGTAGAACAAATTCAAACTTGCCTGTAGATCCTCCATGAATATTCGCAAGCCCTGTTCGGGGTCTTGCTCGAGTACCCAGCCGGAAAACTTGAGTATCAAGTCTACGTGATCCTTTCCCAAATGTTGAAGATACTGGATGGTTCGTTCGGTACCTTTGAGGCTGGAGTCGCTCTTCTTCGATTGTTTTTCCAAAAGTTCAAGAGCTTTCTTGTGCTGTCCTTTCGTCTGATAGAGGATTATGAGCTCGGGATATTTTTGATGCATCAACAGTGTTTTTTCAGCTTCGGCCAGATGACAATGGTTCAGCCGTAGGAGGGGTGCAACGAGAGCGTCGTTCGTCTGAAAATATATTGATTAAAAACCTCCAACGGAGCACGGTTTCTGAGGTCGTAATTGGAGTGATGAAAAATAAAAAGTTTGGCTAATGCCATGAATTGGTGAGGAGCGTTGCGTAGCCAGATTAAAAACACGTATTTCGCCAATTTTACGAATGTCCATGTTTTGGCTCGAAATCTATAAACTGAGAAACTGACAGTTATTTGTCTCTGTGTTAAAAAACTAAAATCTTTTCTGTTCTTTGAACATTGATACATTGTAAATACTTGGTCGTGTTGCCAGATGCAACACAAGAAGAGATTAACTTTTCACAAAGTGCAATGAGTATTTTTTCTTTTCGCAAGAAGCCAACCGTTGCCGAAATAATTGAATATCTCTAATTCAAATATTTTACTCGTCCTGATGGCCGCTTGATTGGTATCGCATTTGGTTTGAAGCAGGCATGTTTGAATTCATGGAAGATCGTACCTGAAGATAACACTTGAGAAGTGTCGTGTCGATTATTTTCAAAAGCTGCTCAGTAGCAACAGCTGTCATATTTTTCGTTTTTTCCTTGTCCTTTCCCTTTTCGTTCTTCGTTTCTTTCTCTTTGGAATCGCCACCGCCCATCAAATTGTGCCGAACTTCCGTGAGATAAGCTATCAATGCAAGGAGTCCATTTTCCAGGTCTCGATCTTGGAGCTTCGGTGTTGTGGCAAGCGGCTCGTTGATCTCATTGGCGTTCACAGGCTGAGAAACCAAATCCGGAAAGAGCCTGATCACTTCGTATGGATCGGTACCCAGCGTTTGGAATTGCTTCATTGCCTCTTGAAATTTCTTATTCGCGAAGAGATAATGCGCGTAGAGTGTTTGAATTTTGCACGTTTTTTTGGCCTTTTCCTCTTCCGTTGCATCCGACAAGCTCTGCGAATGAAATTATTGAAAGTTTGAGGCGAACTACTTTTTCGGTTTATTCTGTTACTTCTGGAATTGACTGGAGGATATTGAGGAAGAATTACTTCACGCTCACCGTCAATTTCAGTGCTAGTTGGAATTGATTCTGTTCCAGAAGCGTTCTAATTTGTTGTCCCACGTCGATGGCGTTTATGCACCACACTTGACTCATAGAGGCGATGTAAACTTTGCCCTGTTTGCTCCTGCATATCAAGCGCGCTTTGTTCAACTCCTCTAGTGTTTGAATGTGCAAACAGCCTTCGAGGGTATAAACTTCAAGAGTGTCGTGCACGATACCCAACAGATAAGGATCGTCCCAAGCTGAACGAAAAAATGGTCAAATATCTTTACACCAGTGTAGTGATGAACTTTCGCAAACATTACAATTTGTATCATCAGAACTGAATGCTTCGATCGTAAAGCTCTCGTGTCACAGGTATTCCATGTGTAGTCACAGTCAATGCAAAAGACACCAATAGCCAGTCGCATAAATTGGCTGATTAATTAAGAAAGTGGAAACTAGCGCCTCAGTATTGGGGCTACCAGCCCTGATGACGCGGACTGCAAGGTTTGCTAAACTTCAAGGTAACGCTGATCATTAACATGGTTTTTATCCGGAAAGGTCAACCTTTTGTATATGAAAAGCACTGAAAACCTTGAAAGTAACAACAATCAAATATTGTTTCGCTGTGCAGACGTGAAACAAAGAACATTGGTTTTACCTGTAGCAATGGGCGAGTCGTTCCATTTGACAGGATTGTGCTGTATCAATTCACCTAACGTATTCATTATGATAGATTGCGAATCCTTGCCAAGAGCAAACGCATTCTCCGACAGCTTTGTTATACTCGGTTTCGGCGGCTTACCCGTCGGGAATAACTCTTTCGGCTTGCCATCCACGCTCAAGAGAGTGTACGATAAACCGTGAAACCCAACTACGAGAGTTTCGCCGCACCTGTGATCGATGATTATCGTTAGGGTCGTGAAATTCAACTGTAGCAAGTAACGATTACGTTTTATGGATAAATCGTACGATTGTAATAATACGTACTCTAGAATTCCAAAAACTCACAGAGTGAAAATATTTTGTAAAGAATCAGAAAAACCTAGAGTTTTTACTTTTTGCACTGTACAATTGAATTATTTTTAATGTTTACCCATTATGTCCCAACAATAAAAATTCATTTGTATTTTCACATCTATAAAACATACCAGGCTAATTCACGGGGCACTTCTGCCACTGACAATTCATTCCTCGACTCGTCACCCAACTCTTCAAAATGATTTTTCTTCCAGTAGTACAATTGCAATTTTCGTTTTACAGCGACGCACAAACGCACGACTGTGTTCTTCTCTCCTGTCAGACTCTCGGCTTGTTGAATGTTTAGAGCAAAGAGCGAAGCGCCACGAGTCTTTGGGAGTTGACAAATTTGCTGAATGTTCAGCGAGTTGAGGTCATGAACGCATACTATATCATCTAAAAGTAAAAGGCAATGTTTGTCACGATAATGGCAAGTGGCATAAACTATTGGGAAGCAAACACTGAGAAACAAATTAGGTTATATTCAAAACAATAGTGACACGAATATGGTTTAAACTTCTTTTCATCAGTCATTTTTTGAAATGGTTTTCATATAATTGGTGCTTTCTGTATGGAGTATTTTGGTACAAGCATGCTACTTCCTGATCATGTTCCAAACTATCGTCCAACAAATTCCAGTGAAAAATGCAGAAGTAAACATTTTTGACAAAGACTGTATCTATGATTAGTTACATTGCAAAAATCGTGCTAAAGTACTAAAACAATAGGAAAAGCAGGATTTCATTCCTGCTTTTAAATGAATTTCCCATAATGCATCGATGTTACCTGTCAAAAGAATGAGCAAATTGTAATCGGGAACAATATCAATTTGAACGATTCTCTTTTTGCTAAAACTTTTGCTGTATCTCAACAATTCGAGTTTGTGATGTTCGTTGGCTTTTGAAGGCACGTTGTACATCAATAGCCGCCCTTCTCTCGTTCCAATGATCAAATTGTCATCTGCAAATCCCCGAAGTAGACGAAGGCGTATGAATTTGGGAATAAAATACTTTTCATAGAGAAAAGAAAACAAACGAACGAGGTTATGAACGCTTTACCGTAGGCTGACATGGACTCAATTTGTACGGTCAGATTGAGTATTGGCGTTGCATCGTAAGCCTCGTGCATTTTCGTATGTTCGTTTAATAAAAAAAAATTGAAGAATTAAGTTACTTCGTATAGATCGATCGTCACAGACATTTATTGACATCTGAGTATGACACTGCACCAACGAAGTCAGACGTACATGCATAGGAGGACAGTTATTATGGGATCCTTGAAGAGGGAGCCGCACCCGCGACAAAACTTCGACGCAGCCTTGGTTCGCGTCGGTAAAACAAAATTAGCGCGAGCTACTGCTATCTACCGTGAGGCAAAATTGTCGCTAGCGTCCGGGAAGCCTCGAGGGCTTCGTGTGAAAGTATGTATACGTACATAAGGCTCTCGGGAAATTTCGAAATGTTCAGCGCCCCGGCATTCGGCGGAACTAAAAGTCGCAAATGTCGGACGATATTTTCGCGAAATCGTAAACAAATACCTACAAGTTATAGTTTCCCATGAATTTTCTAAAATATGTGATAGAATCAAATGGTTGAGGTCCCAAAATGTGTGTTTCAAATATGGCTATGCGGCTGTTCTCCCCTGCAAGTCGTGATATTAACCAAACTTTCTATTCGGCAGCATTTCCATAACGATGCTCGCGTGGTAACTCAATCTGTAATTTTTTATTTCGATTTGAGAAATTTGTCGAGAACGATGATGAGATTCCTAAAAGGGTCCACTCGGTCGGAAATGTTCCAGTGATTACGAATTACGCTCTTTTTGGCGGTAATGTCAACATTAGAGCCGGAAAACGCGAAAAACGTTTCCAGACGGGATTTTTCGATTCTGAGGTTGCGAAAAGGGTCCACTCGGTCGGAAATGTTCGAGTGATCACGAATTACGCTCCTTTTGGCCGTAATGTCAATGTTAGAGCCGGAAAACCCGACAAACTTTTCCAGTCGGGAGTTTTCTCTTCTGAGATTCCTAAAAGGGTCCACTCGGTCGGAAATGTTCCAGTGATTACGAATTACGCTCCTTTTGGCCGTAATGTCAATATTAGAGCTGGAAAACGCGAAAAACGTTTCCAGTCGGGATTTTTCGATTCTGAGTTTGCGAAAAGGGTCCACTCGGCCGGAAATGTTCCAGTGATCACGAATTAAGCTCCTTTTCGCTCTAATGTCAATATTAGAGCGGGAAAACGCGAAAAACGAT
>JAPYZJ010004027.1:0-14658 GCA_030522765.1 Ophioninae sp. B BG-2022a | reverse complement strand
AAAAAAAAAAAAAAAAAAAAAACGTAACTTTGCAGTCGCAGAAAGCCTCCGACGATCTTCTGCAGCTCGCGGGAAATCCTTTCGCTGACATGTTTGGAGCCCCCCAACCGGCTGGTGCTGCTCAACCGCCACAGCCGCAAAACAACATGTGGATGACCAACGGTAATGGTAAATGGACTCACATTTATTTTATTCAGTTGCTCGTTGGCCATTTTTTCAATCCCGCGTACGGCTTCGACGACTCTTTTTTGGTTTTCGATAAAATCGTTGGATCTTTAAAAGAATATGGAAAACATTCAATTAAAAAAATGCTGCGAATTCGATCGAGTTTGAAAATCAAGAAAATTTTAGTTCCAAATTAAAGTAAAGATTCTTGGATTTATAGCTGCGCTATAAAAAATTGTGCTGTTGGAATTTGAACGAAGCGACAAGATTTACTGAAATTTATTAAACTGTTCAACCGAACAATTTTTTTCGTGAGAGTGTTCGTGATCGGCGTCAAAATCGCTGGAAATCCGTTCCAGAGTCTTCAGAGTCGTCGATGTTTCATTATATCTTTTTTTTTTACGTTTCGTCATGATTTTTCTTCGAAATATCTTACGTACTCGTCCCGTTTTTTTTCGGTTGCTTCCCGTCCTTTTTTTGTTCGTTTCTTTTTTGTTTGCCGTAGGTTTCGCGGGCGCGCCAGCGGCAAGTAATAACTTTGTTACAGATAACAACTTCTCGTCGGTGTTCGGTGGGCAGGATCAAACGACAGCGGGTAAGTTCGATTGAGGATATCCGCGAGGCACTCGCGGCTACGCGAAGTGAGAGAAAAAGAGACAGGCTCTCTTTTGGGTTTGTCGAAGAAGCCTCCGAGCACGAAACTCTCTCTTTTATTATTATTATTATTATTATTATTATTATTATTATTACTTCACCCTCTTCACAACTGTAAATTAATCCGAGCGTTATTATTTCTTGTTTCCTCGATTGAGAATGTCACTCGACTGCGCCGACGTTCCGTGTCTCTCGAACGCAATCCGAATCCATTTTTTAAACGAGGCAATAACGATTGAGTAGACAATTGCGGAATAATAATTAACAGGCCGACTCGAGACGGTAAATTTTGCGTGCACGCACACACACCATACACACAGGCACACGGACCCTCGGTACACGCGGACAGAGGTGAAAAGGTGGTCGTTACGGGCGGGTATGGTTTGTTAGAAGCGTGTTAAACAATTCTCGGGTTGATTAGGGGCTTCGGGATCATTGTTCCATTTCCTGTGTTTTTCGTTCTTTTTCTTTTCTTTCTTTCACCGTTCTTCATCCTTTGCCGAAGAAGAGACGAAAAGAAAGCTGAAGGCCGCGTCTCTCTGATTAACGAAGCTTGCGCGGCCGCGAGAGAGAGAGAGAGAGAGAGAGAGAGAGAGATAGAAAGAGCGAGTGAGCCAGAGGGAGGGAGAGAGGGAGGGAGAGCGAGAAAGAATGAGAGGGTAAGAGGGAGAAAAGAGGATTGACCTTGGTGACGATTTCTGCGCAAGCTGCCGCCCCAGGATCGCACGGATCCATGCCCAATCCCTTCATGAACGACTATCCCGTCCCGAGTTCCCATTCCGTTTCTTCAGCTCCTCCTCCAATGGCGACCGGAAGTGCCCTCGGTATGTTCGATAACGAGTCCCGTAATAGCGCAAGCGGAGGAGACCTGTTCAGCGCCAGCGGCGTGCAGCAACCGGACATCTTTGCCGGTGGTGATGTTTCGTCAATGACGTCATCGACTGCGGGAGCGCCGTCATCCTCGACGACCAACATGATGATGATGATGAAGGGCGCTGACGGGAACGAGGAGTTTGGACAGCGCGACGATTCAACGGTCGGCCAACCTGGGGCCTCGTTCGGTCCCCAAATGGTGAAAGCGACCGCAACGCCACCACCACGGCCTCCGCCACCTTCGGCTCCAATGACGGCACAACCGAACGTTCCGAGTGGTGACGCCACCCCAACCGGTGCCATGTCACCGGCCCTCGCTGCCGGTGGTTCACCCGCTATTGGAAAGCCAAACTTGGCACCCAGTCCCAACAACATGAGCGCCTACGACGATCTCAAGAACAGCATTCGCGTTGCACTGGCCGGGTCTCCTTCGCGTCCAGCGCCCGCCGCCACCGCCTCGCAACCTCTTCAACCGCCACAGCAACAGCAGCAACAACAACAACAATCCACTGTCGTCAACACCAGTAGCCAGGCCCAATACCATCAGCAACAACTCAACTTCGGACCTCAGACACGCCAGCATGCCGCCTGGATCGGCAAAAACGAGAATATCGCGGCTGGCGGTGGTGGCGGTGCTGGTTTGGTGGCTATGGCGACGGGCACTGGACAACCCGTTATCGGAGCCGGACCGAACCCCGGTTACCCTCAGATTCCCATCCAGACCCAAGTACCCGTGGGATACGGCTCTCCGGCAAAACAACCGATGTCAGGTGATGGGAACCCGCTAAATTGACCGCTTGTTTGCATGCGTCGTCTTATCATTATCATATTATTATTATCGTTATTAATATCATCATCATCGTCACCATCATCACCATCATCACCATCATCGTCATCATCACCACTGTCATCATTATAATCATTATCATTATCACCATCATCATCAGCAACATCATCATTATTATCATCATCATCATCGTCATCAGCATCTTCATCATCATCGTCATCGTCATCATCACCACCACCTCCACCATCACCTTCAGTATCATCATGATCATCGTCAACTTCATCAGTATCATTATTATGGGTTTTCTCACTGCCTCTGTGCACCCGAATATATATACATATTACATACGTACACACGTTTTTGTATATTAGGGTCTCCCTTTTGTGGTCGCAAATTTCTTACCTTTTTTTTTCTAATTGTAACGGGTACCCCTCTAATTTTGTTCGAAGTACTGAGGCTCAGCTGAATACTCCATTTTGCTCTCCTGTGATAACGTTAATCCGGGCCAAGCGAACCCTGAAGTCTTACGCAGTCATACGCACTTTCAGTATCATCTTTAATTTTCGAATTCTGTTGAGTTCAAGTGTCGAGTAGATGCAAAAACCGATGAAATCACCATCATATTTATCGAAATTGTGACATCCGACTTGTTGTATTGTTTTGGATGCATTTTTCATTTTAACGCGCTAATAATGGTTTTGACGAGATTTTAGGGTAATAGAAGTCGGACACGTTGAGTTAAAAATAAGGGACACCCTAATGTATATGAATACATAAATGTATGCAGGTTTGCCCGACAAGCGACGTCCAAAACTTATACCTAGGTGTCGCGTATCAACGCTCCATACATAATCAACCGAATCCGTATTCTACGATGGATTTTACTTTTCGAAACACAGCACTTCGAACCGATTTTCTTTCAGTTTTCCCGTAGCTTAGACTTTCGGTTTCTTTTGCCCTTGTACGTGTGCAATTTTTACTTCGAGGTTTTTTCAAGGAATTGCGAGTTTGAGCCGTTCGAACCCAAGCATTCAGTTGACAAACAAAATATTGTTTATCAACTGAATGTTATCGACCTGTCATATCTCTTTTGCGAAAATTTTCATCAAAATCAACCGCGTCAAAACGGTGCACCTCTTAACGACAAGTAAGAAAAATCGCGAGGTGAGTACGCGGGAAAAAAAAACGAAAGACAGCACTTGTGTCTCGAGAAACGAGAGAAAATGCGTCTTTTTTCGAAAAACGAGAAATAATTCCTTTTTTTTTAAACGTGTTTTTTCGAAAAAATGCAAGAAATCACGTTTTTCTCTGAACGAACGAATGAAATGATTTTAGAACATCGACGGGGGCAACTGAGGTGGTTTTTAGAACGAGGAATTTTTTTGGATGTCACTTTTCCGGCCATTCTGTGTTCAATTATGTGTAATAAAATTAATAATTATAAATTATTCGTAAATAAGATACGGATTTTATCGTTAAAACATGTAAAAGTGTTATGAACTACGATTGGACAATTCGTACTCAATTTATGAATAATCAGGATATATATATATATATATATCGTTAATTACGACTTCTTTATTTCTATGATTTCTATGAATTCGTGATTGTATACTATCTGTTTGATGAACGCGTGTAAACTCGAAAACTATTTGAGAAAAGACATTGAAAAAGAAATACGTGAATACTATGCGTTACAAAGCCTGATTCTTTATTATTAATGAGTTATCCAGACGCCTCCATTTAATAATCTCTTGACATAGCCGAAACGCACTTTCCACTAATTTCATGGCTTAATCTGGTAACAGCCCGTACACCTTTACCGGGTATTTCACGCTTCACTGGAAATAGTATATTGGTGTGCCTAAATCAGGATGGTGATCATCCATGATTGATGATGGAACGTCATCAAAGAGAAGCTTTGGTCCGAGAAAATTACTTGTATGTTCTCTCAATCATTTCCGTCTTCTTTTACGGACGATGGACGCTCGTCTGTGTTCGGACGATAAATGATGCTTTTCTCGATGGAAGGGTCTCGCTACCTGTTCTTTTGTCTAAATCTTTACCCCAACGGCTTCCGGAAATAGTGCAGTAAACGCTTTTATCAAACAGACCGCATACATCAAGGTTTCACTTCGAATCATTGCGGACAATTTTATTTGACGTTGTAGAATTTCGATAAAATTAAAGGTATTTACAAATTTTGAAGCTTCGTATCGGCAGCCATTTTTTTTACACAAAATTTTGTTCGGTTACGATATTAAATAAACATTTCCGAATTTGATGTTCTAATCAGATATGACAATTTAATCAGAAAATCTTTAAAATTGATCATCAAACTAAGAATCCAATCAGAACATTTATGAAATTGATATTCGATTCAGATATGATTGGAGTATCATTTTTTTTTGTAAATTATGTCTGAATAATATATTTTCAATTCGATGCCTATTCTCATCAATATAAAGTGTGAACCGACTGGATGAATTTAAAGTTTTTTTTATAAACATCGATATATACATATATATGTATTTCCATGACATCTGTGTATTTATATATTCATACATTTCAACGTGTGTGCGCACATTTGTATATGTATATCATCCCCCTCCCCTCTGTTTCCAATTCCTCGAGCCCCATTTGTCGTTGTTTATTTTTGTTCTTCTTTTTCTGTTTTCGTTCGCGTGTACAAGATTCGTAATATAAAATGGACTTTTTTTTTGTCATCGAATTTAATGAGCGCTGAACCGTACACGTACGCAATCGGGTCGCTGAACCCAAAAAAAAAGGCCAACTGGTTGTTTCCAAGTATTTACGCTAGTTGAGTATTTTCCGGTGTAAGGCAATACGCAGGGAGGTGTATGCAACGTTTCCGGTTGTGAGAACAATCTGTGTATTCTCTCTCTCTCTCTTTTTCTCTCACTGTCTTTCTCTGTCTCTCTCTTTCGCCTTCTCTTTCTGTCTATCTGTGTCCAATTGTGTGTAGCCTTTTCTTTGTCTTTCTCTTTTTTTTTCTTTAGTCATCAATATTACATGACACGGTTTGATGCATCTTGAGATTTTTGCATACAATCTGCCCTTCCGTAGTGCCTTGAAACCGATCGGGGCTCGCGCCATTTACTGCAGCCGCTTTATTCCGAGCTCTTCCGTCCGTTGATCGATTTGCATGGGGGTTTTCACAGGGGACTTCCGTAGTACGATCGAGAATTACGATTTTTTTTTTTGGACGGAATTTCAGCCTCTCACCGACCGTAAAGTTTTTTTTTTTTTCCAGAGCACGGAATTGATGAATTGTTTGAAATTTGCCCCAATGGATTTTTGTTTTATTTGTCTTGGTAGATTTTTGAACTTTTTTGAAATTTGTCTTGATAGATTTTTGGATTCTTTTTTTTTTTGTGAAGTTTGCCTTATCGTTGTGTGAATATAAGCATAATGATAAAATATTTTCTCGATGTTCGGATTGGCCAATTTCATTTCCGATTTTCGTTTTGATTTGAAAATTGGTGGAAATCATTTTTCTTTATTTGTATGTCGATGAAACGGTGGATAAGAAATGTTATTTTTCCATGATTGGGTGGTTCGAACTATTCATGATTTTCCGCTCAGACTCCGGATACTCGCGATTTTGAGTGCTTTTATTCCAAGGTTTTTTTGATTTTGCGTGCTCGGCCGAGCAACTGAAATTCCATTGGTGCCACTTTCACACACACCCTCGTTACACATTAGCATTCATGAATATAATTGGAGGGCCAAACGTGCCGAGGACAAACTACGCTCTCGTGAAGTATCTCGAATAATTCCATTTTATTTTTTATTAATCAACCCCGGCTTTCAAAATTCGGGTCACGAAATTAAACAAAAACATTCCACGTGTATTTAATCCTCACCCGCCAGATTTGAAGAGTGGTCGAACAGTGTTGACAAACGTACGAAAGCATGACGCCCGTGCATCGATTTAGCTCGTCTTGCATCGTCCGAATGCAACGTCACTTAACCACCACTCTCCTCCGAAAATTTTCAGGGATCGAGTCGTCGATATTTCCGTGTTTTTTTTGCTTTTTCTTTGAATATTTTATATATTTATTTATTTTTTATTCGTTTTACCGATCGCGCACCACGTCCTCCACCGACTATCACTTTTATTTCAATTTTCACAAGTATTGTCAAGCCCGTAAAAACCCTTTGAAGTGTATTTCGTAAATATTTCGTGTATTCGTCGTGCTTTGGTTTTTAGTCGTCCAAACATATATATATATACATATATGTATATATATACGTATGAAACGTGTTGTATTGCTATTAAAAAATAATTAAAACCCGCTTAACGAGCCTTGGCGAGCGTATTAATTTTTTATTACAATATCGGCCCTTTAAATAAAACGTATTAAATTTTTATTAAAAATTCAGCTCTAAATAAAAACATAATTTTACCATGCAGTCGCACATTAATTAAAGCCGTAAATAACGGGTTAATTTTATTATAAAAATTGAAGCTCGCCGATTTAAACGTCAATTACAGTTCGTAAAAACATTTTTATATTTTATTGAAATTACGTCACGTTAAATTAAGTGAGATATGTAAATGAAACGCAATTGTAGGTCTTCAATTTGTACGAACTGCTTTTTCAACATATTTATAATGGTCCTTTAAATGAAACGTATTCATTCAAACGTATTCGTCATTAGAATAATAACCCTTCAAATCAAACGTAAATATTTGTTTGCAATAGCGGTCTTTTAAATTGATTGTATTATTTTTTAACAATACCAGATTTCCAGCTTAACTATATTTATTTAATTTCCGTTACAGGCTTTTGAATTGAATCTTTCATTTGTTTCGATGCTACGATCGGAGACATTTCACTCAAACGTGACCATTTTTCAGTGGAACGATCTTTTCAATAAAATGAAATCTTTTTTAAACAAAACTGTTAAAACCAAAAATTTGGAAATGAAACGTAGCCATTATTAACCGCAATTGCAGCCTTTTTCAATTTGTAATCAATGTTTAATAGAATTGGAGTTTTTTAAATGAAACGTCGAAACCCAAACAATCGAAACGATAACGGCAAGCGATTAATTAAAAATACGTCTGATGTCGATTATTTCCACGGCAAGCTTTTTCGAAATATTTATCAGGGGGGTTTTCTCCGCTTGTATCGCAGCGGGTCGAAAGTATGGCCGAAAAAAAAACAGGAATCGGAAAAACCAAAAATTCCGGGCTATCGCTTTTACGGCTAAAGTAGGTGTTGCTTAGGTTTTGACGATACGGCCATAGTGCCGATGAAACCCACAATCGCCACTGTGTCTGGAGCTAATAACGTTTCAGCAGCGGGCCAAGGGGCGACGCCGGCCGCCGCCTCAGCCGCCACCCAGGGGAACAAAGTCCTTACCGGCGATCTTGATAGCAGTCTCGCAAGTCTAGCTCAAAATCTCACCATCAACAAGAGCTCGCAGCCCCAAGTCAAGTACGTTCTCGGCTATTTTTTTTTAAACAAAAAATTGTATTTTTTTCCAAAATACTCGAATACACATTTTCAGGGGTCACATCTACGAAAGCCTTAAAAAAATGGCCAAATACCGAATTTTTTTTTTTTTTTTGGAAAACCGTTGGTGAAAGAAAAACGCAATTTTCAAAATTAAATAGAAATTGCGTTGAAAAATTTCTGAAAAAATCTAAAATTGAATGAAAAAATTAATTTAAAAAAATCATGAAGAAATATAGAAAAACATGACCGCCGGACAACGATGACATTCTTTACGCGAAGTTTGGCTGTAGATATGATATCTCGATAACCACGTAATGGTTTGTATCGAAATTTACAGAAGATACGACGATAAATATTGGAAAATCGTTAAAAGTTTACTTTTTTTTTTAATCGTTTTCTCTTTTTATCATTACGTAATTATGAGATACTTTTTCGTGGGTTTTTTAAGCTTGCTTTCCACTACATCGCTAGATTAAAATAAGATATAAGGACCAAAGAATTAAAGAACAAGATCGTACGAATTTAAAGAATATTGAACACGATTCACTCGGAACTATCGATTTAAAGACTCGTGGAAGATGTGCCGCGTAAGTGCGAGAGAGATAGCCTGCAATTTTTAAATCGCGATATTTCAAGGACGACAAATTTTTTATCGTCAAAGAGAAGACTATCGGGACTGAAGCTTTAACTTTTCATTGAGAATTTAAACGCCGATGAGGAAAGCGGTTTGGGATATTTTCGAGGTTGTGACTTGTGAGCTTTCGTGTCTTTGAGTTTCTGTTCAAATGAAACATTGAAATGAAGAATTGGATAAATCGAGTTCGAAATTTCGTTTCAGGGGCATGCAATGGAACTCACCGAAAAACACGGCGAAGACGGGCGGTCCGGCCGGTTGGACGCCTCAGCCAATGGCAGCTACGACCGGTGCCGGATATCGTCCGATGGTAAGGTCGATCGGGTCCTCGTTTACCAATAGTTTAGAAATTACTCGACTAGCCCCCGTACCTCCCCATCATATCCTACGCCATGGCTTCCCCTAGCCACTAATCAATCTTTCGTCCTCGCGAAGCAACTTCGGCGCGAAATATTCGTAAGTATCGTAAAGCCAAGCTAGACAATTTCTCTTTGACCCCTTAACGCCACTTTCACGCTTACCCTCGTGCGGTTTATCGCATCATTTGTACATATCCTGGCGGTAGGATCTTGCACTTTTTCGTAGTGAAGGTCGAAGTTTGGGTTGACGTTTGAATAACTCGCATAAATTCGTCAAACCCCCTGCTCGAAATCTTCCAATCATCAGAGTTTACGACCCGTTTGTCTTTTCATTCGTCTCGAAATTTTATATTTTTTGCAAAATTCGAAATTGCCAATTTTCAGTCATCTATTTTATGGCGAATTTCGGATAATACTGAAATTATCAATTTTTTGCTAAATTGAAAATCTCCAATTTCTAATCATATCGAAATTATCAATTTTTTTTTGTCAATTAAAAATTGGTAATTTCCATTCATCCCGAAATTCTAAACGTTTCGTTTAATTCAAAATCTCCACTTTCCAGTAATCGCTAAACCATCTACTTTTTTGTGAAGTCGAAATCACGAATTTCTATTCATCCCCAAATCATTAATTTTTTTTGGCGAATTCAAAATTGCGAAATCTGGATGACCCTGAAATTAATACTTTTCGTGTGTATTCCAAATGGCAAATTTCGTTTCATCTCGAAAACGTCTATTTTTTGGTGAATTCAAGAATTTGCGAAATTCCGTTTGTAAAATACGAACAATATCGTAACGCCGCGTGCACAAATCTTGTTTTCACATCGAAATCGAATGTCGATGTGAAAACGAATGATGTCTCTGTCGAAAAGCAAAAAGAAAAAACAAATCGCATGTCACATCGTAATATTATTGTACGATCTCATAATTCCGAACAATTTCAATATATTTCGTTGAAATTGCAAAATCCTTATGGATGAGAAATTGTATGAAACGCTGTCAAACGCAACTCAAACGAGATTGGAAGCTTTTATCGTTGCTCCTGTCCCCTCATCTTACCCCAACCGTTCCAGTTCGTTTCTGTACAAATAGAGATCACCTTTCCTTCGGCACACCCATACAAATCGGCAGTGATAAAATTTTTACCAGGTGTCGATCACGTAGTCGCCATTGGCATTTCGAGCGGTGGGCGCCAGGCTAAAACGCTGAAAGACCGAGATGACAAAAGAAAGTGTCAAAAACGACAACAAAAAAAAAAACAACGAGAATAGGATTTTTTTAATTTGCGTTTACTGCGTTGAGTTTATCACGAATTGGCATATTTAGAGATTTGTTTTTGAGTGATGCATGCATGGCACATGGCATGTTGCCGGCTGTTGCAGGGCCAAGGAATGACGCAACTTCCTCCAACCACCACTTTGGGCTTCTCTCAAACCGCACCCCTGGTGAGTCTCGTCGTGTATCACAGCATCCTTGTACTTCCCTTTTTTTTCGCTAAATCGCCACCACCGGAAAAAAGGAATTGCACACCTTTCCCAGTAGTTTTCTTCCAGTCCTGTCAGACTCGGTCGATCAGCCGTCATTTGGCAACTCGATTTGGAAAACGTGGGATGGAGAAGAACGACGAGGAGGAAACGAGGAAAGACTTGGGGCGTGTTTGTGATGCGATATTCGGTGATTCGCAAATATCGGTGGTTTTGTAGTTCCAGAAGCATCAGGAAAGGAAATGATCGATGATAAGTCGAAGAAACGTTTTCACGCGAGAAAATTGAATTTATAATATTTTTACGTATCTTTGTATCTCCGGATCACGAAATTATCATTGAAGACTTCTTAAGCCCTTAATTTCTATGAAAAAATCGAAAATACATGGGTCTTGCCTAACCGCATTTTTTCTCAGCTGAAGTGTGAACTTTCAGCGAGATAACTCTGCTGTATTCATAATCAGTAAGAAATTTCCTATCCGATGGACCCTTGAAACAGGTTTAAAGTCGATATAATTTGTTTTCGATCTTTTTGGCTTATTTTCTAGAATAGAATTACTCGAAACTTCCAACGTCTGGAATATAGGTCTGATTCGGGCGGTGGAGATTCAGTAGGCATGTTTTAGAAGGGATTTTTGTAGACTCGATTGATATGTTTTGTAAAAAATCTTGAATATCGTGTACCCTTCACAATGCAACTTGTTTTATTGAATTTCTCTTCCGAACGTGAGAAACGAGTAAGAAAAATAAAGGACTCATGCAGTCCTCGAAACTGTGAAATGCAAGGGATCTCTGATAGTTGCGAATCGCCCTTTAACGTTGTTCGTGTAAATATTGATGGTTTCGAGCGAACTGATAACGGATGAATTGTCACGATGTTCGTAGGGAATGCAGAGTATGCCAATGGGTCTCCAGGCGATGCAGGGTATGAGGCCAATGATGGGTGTCATGCCGGGTGATCCGAGCGCGACCGGTGGAATGATTGTAACGGGTACCGGAACAGGTGGAGCCCCGATGATGATGACCGGTGCAAATCCAATGATGGCTGGTGGCCCCGGTGCAGCCGCCGTTCAGCAGCAGCAACAGGCACAACCGGTCGGTGGACAGACGACTGGTAACGCTGTGCAACTCGATCCCTTCGGTGCTCTGTGAAGCGACCTTTAGGTACGCTTAAAATCTTAGGAAGAGAAAGAGAAGTCAGAATTCTCATTGGAGAGCAGTGGAAAAAAACGTTCGCCTTTTGGGACTTCCGGTATGAATTGTTGGTCGTGGAACAAATTCAGGTTTGATTAAAAGTCAAATTCAAAACTAATGCCAATTTGCGTCAAATTCACGTCGAGTTCAAATTCAAATTCAAGTGAAATATAATTTTAAGGCGTATTGAAAGTTGTTACAAATTCAAATTCGGGATACATTCAATTTAAGCGAAATTCAAATGCATGTAAAAATCAAATTCAATTTAAATTCGAATTCAAGGCAAATTTAAATTCGTGTCAAATTCACATTCAAGTAAAGTTGGAATTCACGTCGAATTAACATTCGAGCAAAGTTGCGAAATTCAATTCGAACAGGTCTAAAACAATACAAGCCAAACCCAAACGAATAGTTTTCTCTACAGCGATTCGACACTATCGAAACGCATTCGAATCATCCAAATGTTTCCTATGTCAACATTAAACAATATTTTTATTTCTATTGCAGAAACGGACCGAGTAGCCACCTGAGGCACGGATGAGTCACAAGAGAGCATCTACTTTGTAAATACTGTGTAATATGCCTATTTGCAGAAGAGGCGGAAGAAAGAAATCGAAATAGGCTGCGCTTCGTCGTTTCATCGATCCCCCGAAGTACCGAACTATATAATTTAACCCTCGCACGTTCCCTCCCGAAACTTCCCGCCGTCGTCGTCGTCGTCGTCGTCGTTGTTGTTGATTATCTTTACGTGGCATGCTGCCTCAAATTCCTTCATTCATTTGCGAGCCCAAATTTGCGAGTTTAATTGTTTTTTCACGCCTCATTTCGGAACTCGCGGTAGGCGGGGGCGCCCATCGAACGGCAATACGCGAGTCTCTTTATTAGGTATTCCCTTCAACCCTTCCGCGTCCCGCCTAGTTATTGTGTATAAAATGAAAAAAAAAGAAGAAAAAAAAAAACAATTGTGTAATAAAACGGCCCATAGTGCTTAGGTCGCGAGAGCGAGCGATTCAACGAGGTGGCTAGGCGCGTTCCAGGGACAAAGCCGAAACGATTGTGCGTTGTAGGACAGACGTGAAAAAAAAGAAGAAAAAAAAAAAACGAAAACATTTATTCGCAAATACGTAACGAAGAAGCTGGAGATTTTTGCGGACGCGCTCCTTGACAACGCGTTGGTTCGACCATATCGCGATTGTTCTCCGTTCTCTTTCTTTCATTCCCCCTCTTTCGATCGCGAACTTCGAAGGATCCCGGAAACGAAGAGAGAAGCGAGAAAAACAGGCACAACGCTTGCCAAAGATATTTACCGTTCGAAATTTTCGCCGAGTTGTGCAGGGAAACGATAATTTCGCGTCCACTTTTTATTTGTTATTCGCGCGCGTAACACCGATCGTAATCGTTCTTTTCGTTGCTCAATTGCCAGGAGTCACGGAATTTATCAAGTTTTTCGTAGGCTCCAAGTCCAGAGAGAAAGAGCGAGAGAGAAAGAAAGAAAGAGAGAGATTATGGAAAATTGGGGCTGGCCAAATTTTCTCGACGTCACACACTCACATACACACACACAGCGATACGGTCGAGCACGAGGGCCGCAACGAGGTAGCGATTGAGACACAGGGACGAGGAGAAGAATGAAAACCGTATGTTTTACACGTACACGTCCGTATCGTGCGTCTCGCGCGTAGCGTGTGGCATATCCATCCTATTGTACATTATTCTACTTCCTTTCGTTGCTCTTGGTTTTAACTTTCCTCTCTTTTTTGCAATCGATATTTCATTTTGTTTTTTTTTTTTTCATCGTTAAAGTGTAGGCACTATTTGCTACTTGAGAGTTCATTGAGCATGCAACGGACTTTCGATGGAATGAAGTATTATAAAAACAAATTATACATACAATATATATATATAAACAAGTATATATATATATACATACACATACATATACATAATACACACACAAACGAATATATCACCTAACGAATACATTTCGCGCATATGTGGAAAGGATATGTGTATATATACATAAGTTATATATGTACATGAGAGCGTCTACGAGTAATGCAATTATTACGCGATATACATAGGTATTAAAATGATGAGCGTAGACGAGAAGATATATAAGGGTGACCGAATGGAGAAAAATTTAATCGATAGATAATCCTAAAACATCATCTATGTTCCCATTATCTATCGTTCACATATATATATATATATATGTATATAGGTGTGTGTTGCGGTTAAAATCGTTTTCAGTTCACATCTGTTTCACACGACGTAAACGATTTCTTATTGAACGTTTGTTTATTAGGAAGAACTTGTTCCAACTATGAAAAACTAGTTTTACTAGTTTCACAAAGTAGGATGTAACCCAAACAAACTCAAACTAGGACGAATTAGTTACATCTAGTTTTTCCTAGCGGAATCCGGAATATACTGACGCATAAATCCGAATGCAAAACCAAACCTTATTTGCGTTCAATTACCATTGTAAATGGACGCAAACCCAAACCTGATTCTTAGTTATCGCCGTATCGTTTTGGATTTCTCTCGAGTATCGCCCAAGTAAATGAGCCCAAACATATTTGTCCGGGCTTCCGAAGGATTTTCGGGTTCGTTTGGGTTTTGATTTTGCCGTTTCGACTTCGACCGGAAACAGTTTTAGCTGATTCGCTAGAACTCGTTTTCTCTAATCGAGACAAACTTTCAATAACATCTCAATGTATTTGTAAGCAGTTTGTCATCTTTGGAGGAAAATAATTGGTGGTCGATTGGCGGGAACTAATTTTTACCATCGAAAAAATCAGTTTTCACTGAAAATTGGATTTAACTGGGACATACGCGAATAGACATATGTACACACGGACATGAACACGCATATGAGTTAGTGCATTAATCATGTTTTAGGAAGAAAGAAAAATATGAAGACTACAATCCTCACATAATTATATATACACACATGCATATATATATATATATATATATATATATATATATATATATATATATATATATATAAAATG